>PVIA01003367.1:0-171024 GCA_004024845.1 Tonatia bakeri
TTGCTGTGAGGTGGTATTCTGTGACAACAAAGAAGAGAAGAAATCAAAAGACCTGTCATTTCAAAAGAAATAATCCGAAGATCTGGGAACTCTTTTCTCTCTGAAATTTGAAAGTGCGATTTTCATGTCTGCATTTTCTGTGACTTTGGCAAGAATAATAGAGTTCACACTTCCAGCTATTGATGACCAAAGACTCTGTTTAAAAGTGAAAAATATTTTCTGACATTTATAACACCAAAATAAAAAAGCAAACAATTTTCTGCTATACAGTAGGGAATAAGAGGACATACACTTTATAGAATTTGAAATTTCATTTCACATGAGGGAATTCCAGGATGGATTTTGCTTCAATATTTGTATTTGTAAGGTAATGTGTTCACTTCTTATATTCAGATGTGTCTTTGTAATTGGAGGCCAATAAAAATACTGCTGTATTTCCTCCAATTTAACCCCCATAACATTAGGTAATGAGAACGCCTTACATTTGTGTTGCACATTAGAATACACATGATGCTTTCATATTTATAACTTTATATTTAGAACTGATCAACATTTCGGAAAGAGAGCTCTTGTTATGCCCATTTGATACATGATTAAGCATGCGTGGTGAAGCAGTGTGACGGCTAATTCCAGTAGCTGGAGAAGGGTGTGTATAAAAAGCGTGGTTCTTTCATGAAAACAGACAACAGCCTAAAATATGAGGACTGTGTCTCTAGAGACAGTAATCTTGATGACTGACATCATTTCTCAAATGCTTAGACATTTTCTAGAATGTCAGTTTAATTCTGCTTGATACCAATTAACAGGGAGTTATTTCTTGATCTATGTCCTAAGTGAGAATATTTTTACATATTGTCTCTATACCTATAGATCATTTTGATATATTTTAGTTGCAAGTCCCACTTATGCTAAACTACCTGATGCATTTGAAGTGTAAAAATAACTTCAACTAAAAAAATAACCATATGAAATGTTTCAGCAGCTAGTTTTTGGGGAACAAACCAAATGACAGGAAATATCTGTATTCTATAGATTGAAAAAAGTAATTAAAGTCTGGTGGCATAAAAGTTGTAAAAGATGTGGAGAAATAAGCACCTTCAAATATGCACGGTGGGAGTATAGAGTAGCATTATAAATTGTCAGTGGCTATACTTAGGTCATACCCAGAAATCCCACACTAGAAACTCTTGTCTGTGAGAACAAGACTTGGATATTCATTGCCTTGTTGTTTGTAATAATAAAACCACTGAAACAATGTTTATGTTTATATTGCTATAAACTTATTTGATGTCATTTCTCTCTGTTGAAAGGAAGGAAATATATCTACATAAAACTTGAGAGATCTCAAAATGTTTATGAATGAAAAATTGAAGATGTAATATGCTATACAAAATATGTATAATTTACATAAATTTAAAGAACTTACTATGTCTACATATACATATATGTATGTATGCATATATTCAAGTGTATATATGTATATATGTGTTTGTATGCATGTACATCTCTATATAAATAGATGCATGTACATAAACTATATGCACACACATATACATATGCCAAATACACACAGATATGTCCCAATATTATATCTGCACTTAGGGAAGGAAGATGAGAAAAAAGACGACTAGTCCTCCAGCTGAAATCTTCCAACATCTTATTGGCCACAGTTTGCATGTTACGTGGCCATCACATTTAGGGAAGAGCCGAGAAAATAAACTGTGTTCAAAAGAGGGAAAGGATTGTTGTCACTGGGGGGGTCTAATTACAGTTCACTCATTTTCCAAACAAATGAGCATTCTGTATCCAAAAAAAAAAAGGTTTAAGCAACCAATAGTATGTGGCAGTTAGCAAATCAAATGCTTGAATACAACTATATGTTTTTTCACTGTTTGGTGGTGGTTAAATCACCACCTGATTTCAAGATCTTTGTGCAGAAATTATGTATTTACTGTTTTGTTCCCATCCCCAGAGCATTCAGCGATGGCATATGGAAAGCACTCAAAAAATACTTTTTGATTAAATAACCCTGAGAAGAGGAGACTCACAATCTTGCAAATAAGAAACTTAACTTTTTCTTTAACTGAAATTTTCTGGGCCACAACTGTCACAATTTTAAAAAATCATAGCATTTATTTATATTATATATTACATCATTTATACTAAAATTAAAAATTAATTTTTACTATTCTTTTGAATAACTGCTTAAGATTGAAAAATGTTCCCATGAAATGCTATTAGATTATGGCATAATATTCTTTTATTGTAGTGAATTTATTAAAAAATGAGGGTATAAGATGAAGTATCAGCTTATTAGTTCTTAAATTGGGACTTTTATAATATGAGAGACATCTTGAAGACCTAAGTAGATAGTTTACTATAGAAATTTAACAGATATGTTATATAGAATTGTTTTTCTTTAGATTAGATTTCCTGGAAAAAGGAGTCTGGATAGATACTTGTTTTCAACAAGTTATTAGGAAATGAAGTGAGGACAAAACCCACAAGGAAATGAGGGAAGTGGAATTAGGGAAGGAACAAGTTGAACCCCAAGATGTGGTTAGGGAGTATCATCTTTGGCAAGGGTAGTTCCAGGAGAGGGACTCACTGAGACTGGCTAGCTGATGTTTCTAGAAGCTCAGTCCTAAAAAGAATGTGGACAGTACACCACAGCACTTCCTATAGATGCACTTTCCCTGGGCATTGTTACTAAATACCCAACACAAATTACAGATGGGTACCGATACACATTCTCTGGTTTCATAACTGTTTTGACATAAAACAAGCCAGTGCATAGCCTTCTAAGCATGATTGGAACAAGATTATATTATTCTCAATTTAAGGATTTATAGGCACAAAGTTTTATAAATGGCAATGATTATTAATTGTTTATTTTATAGTCATCTACCAAATGAAATGCCCTTATTGATTAGAGAATGAAGTAACTCAAATCAGGAAAATTAAACCAGAGTGACCCATAACTGTATATCACTAGCACACTTGAAAAATAACTAAAATGATAGCAATTATAACAATTATGAGCCTTGTGCAAACTCTGGTAGCCTCCTGTATAGAGTCCCCAAGACCACCCCAGGTTCAGTGATTCACTAGAAGGCATCAAAAGACTGGGGGATTGGTGGGGGCAAAATGGAGACAACAGTACTTGAACAAGAATTTAAAAAGTTATTGGTGAAAAATATATTATTACAGAGGTTATATTAAATACATATGTATTTCATTGGAAATTCCTTTGGTAAATAAAACAACTTGTGCTGTGATGGCTCAGTTAGAAAAAGACTCAATAAATAGGAGTATAGCAGCTAAGATTTATTACAGCAAAGGGATACAAAGCAAAATCAGGCAAGGAAAAGGGTGCATGGGGCAAAGCGCACAGTAAGCCAAGTTCAACTTTTCATGAATTTTCCCCCATTGAGTTAACAGAATGTGCCTAATTCCTCCAAATCAAATTACAACATCATGTGTGAAGGGTTTACTATCAGGAAATGTCATTACAGATTCAGTGTCCACACTTTTTTCTTTTGTTTTGGTTTTTCAATGTGTTTCTGAATGAATTTACTTATTAAGCATCCTTTTTTTAAAAAAAATTAGACTATGTTTTAAAAAATTTCTTATTGTTGTTCAAGGACAGTTGTTTCCATTCCCCCCACCTCTCCCCCTGCCCCAGCCATCCCCACCTCCCACCCTCGATCCTACCCCCCTTTGTCTTTGTCCATGTGCCCTTTATACATGTTTCAGAAAACCCTTCCCCTTCCCCCCCTCCTTATCCCTTCCACCTCCCCTCTGGTTACTGTCAGTTATGTGTTTAGAGTAGTTTTAGGTTCACAACAAAATTCAGGAGAAGGTACAAAGAATTCTCATATACCTTCTAGCCCCACACATGAATAGTCTCTCTCGTTATCACCATCCACAAATGTAGTGCATTTCTGACAACTGATAAATTCATACTGACACATCATACATAATACCACAAAATCCATGTTTCCATGAGAGTTCACTCTTAGTGTTGTATATTCTGTGGGTTAGGACAAATATATCATGATGTATTTATCATTACAGCATCATGCAGATCATTTCCACTGCCCTAAATATCATCTGTGCTCAATTTCTTTATTTCTTCCATAGCCCAACCCTTGGCAACTACTAATCTTTTTCCTGTCTCCATAGAATTGCCTTTTCCAGGATACACATAGTTAGAATCATACAGTATGTAGAATTTTCAGATTGACTTCTTTCACCTACTAATGGACACTGCCATTTCCTTCATGTATTTTCAAGGTTTCATAGCTCATTTCTTTTTAGGGCTGAGTAATATTCCATTTTCTGGATGTATCACAGTTTGATTATCCATCACCTACTGAAGGACAACTTGGTTGTTTCCAAGCTTTGGCAATTATGAATAAAGCTGCTATAAATATTCATGTACAAATTTTTGTGTAGACATAAATTTTTCATTCAGTTGAGCAAATAACAAGAAGTATGATAGCTAGATCATATGGTAAGGTATGTTTAGCTTCCTAAGAAACCACCAAACTGTCTTCCTAAGGGACTATCATTTTTCATTGCCATCAGCAATGAATGAAAATTCCTGTTGGTCCACATTTTAGGCATCATTTGGTGGTGCTGGTGTTAGAGATTTTGGTCATTCTCAGAGGTGTATAGTGGTATTTTATCGTTGTTTTAATTTACATTTATATATTGACGTGTGATATAGAGAATCTTTTCATATGTTTATTTACCATTTGTGTATCTCCTATAGATATATTTGAATATCTCCTATATATAAGGTGACTTTTAAGATCTTTAGCCCACCTTTAAAATACAGTTGTCTTCTTATTGTTGAATTTTAAGTTCTTTGCATAATTTATATTTAGAGTTCTTTAGATGTGTCTTTTGAAAGTCCCAGTGTGAGACTTGGTGTCTCATTCTCTTGACATTGTCTATTGCACAGCAAACATTTTTAATTTCAATGAAATTCAGCTTGAGGACTCATTCAGCTCATAAGATGGAAGTGTAGGCAAACACAGTGTGCCTCCTCACACAGCCATAGCAAAACTTACAACTGAACTACAAACAACCAACACTGAAAATTGTCAGAAAAACAAGCTGTATGGATGTCCAACAACCAGGGAATTAAATAAGTCACATTCATCCAGATGAGGAGGAGGGGCAGAGACACAGAGAGGCAGAGATGCAGAGATTCTGAACAGATGGCCCTACACCCACATGTTGTGGATAAAAATCAGGAGGGCTACCTCAGGAGCAAGGAACTCCAGCCCCACACCAGACTAACCCAGCCCAGGGTTCTGGTGCCAGGAAGATTAGTCCCCATAACTTCTGGCTGTAAAAATCAGTAGGGGTTGGGGCAGGGGAAGAAACTGTGGAATTCTCAGGCATCTCCTCTTAAAGGGCCCACAAAGGACTTAGGATGTATACAGACTCACTACCTTTGAGCTCCAGCACCAAGGCATCAGCTAGAAGAGCACCAGTGGTATGTGGGGATAAGCTGAAATATCTGGTATCAGGGCAAGTGCTGGAGACACTCTGTCCCCTTTCTGAGTTCTCCCCCACACAGAGCACAGAGCAGCAACACCATATATTAGATTCAATCAACAAGGTTTACACAGGTTGCCCTGTCCTGGTGATTACCTAATGATCTGCCTCATTCAACTTACTGGTGCACTTTTCTACAATAGGCCATGATACTAAGACAAGGAGTCAAATCAGCTCTACCTAATACATAGGAACAAACACAGGGAAGCTAACAAAACATAGAGATAAAGAAATATGGCCCAAATTAAAGAACAGAGCAAAGTTCCAGAAGAAAATAAACAAAATAGAGATAAGCAATCTGTCAGATGTGGAGATCAAAACACTGGTTGTTAGGATGCTCAAGGAACTCATTGGATACTTCAATAGATAAAAGAGACCCAGGCATAAATGAAGGTTACACTAAGTGAAGTAAAGAAAAAAATGCAAGGAATCAACAGTGGAGTTAAAGAAGCTGAGAATCAAATCAGTGATTTGAAACATAATGAAGAAAGAAAAAACTATTCAATCAGAACAGTAAAAAGAAAAAAGAATCCATAAAAACAAGAATAGACCAAGGAGCCTCTGGGACAACTTCAAACATAGCAATATTCAAATCATACATGTGCCAGAAGAAGAAGAAAAGGAGCCAGAAATTGAAAACTTATTTGAAAAAAAATAATGAAAGAAAAGTTCCTTAATTTGGTGAAGGAAACAAACATACAATTCCAGGAAGCACAGAGAGTCCCAAACAAGAGAGACCCAAAGAAGGTCACACCAAGACACATCATAATTAAAATGCCAATGATTAAAGATAAAGAGAGCATCTTAAAAACAGCAAGGAAAAGCAGACAGTTACCTACAAAGCAGTTTCCATAAGAGTTCCAGCAGATTTTTCAAAAGAAACTTTGCAAGATAAAAAGGACTTGGAAGAAGTATTCAAAGGGATGAATATCAAGGACTTACAACCTAGATCATTCTGTCTAGCAAAGCTATCATTTAGAACTGAGGGGCAGATAAAGTGCTTCTCAGACAAGGTAAAGCTAAAGAAGTTCATCATCACGAAGCCATTATTACATGAAATGTTAAAGGGACCTATGTAAGAAAATGAAGATCAAAACTATGAACATTAAAATAGCAAAAAATTCACAACTATCAACAATTGAATCCAAAAAACAAACTAAGCAAACAAGCAGAACAGAAACAGAACCATAGATATGGAGGTCATTTAGAGGGATATTGTTGGGAGGGGGAGGGAGAGAATGGGAGGAAAGGTGCAGGGATTAAGAAGTACAAATTGGTAGATACAGAATAGACAAGGGATGTTAAAAACAGTACAGGAAGTGGAGTAGCCAAAGAACTTATATGCCTGACCCATGGTCATGTACTAAGGAGGGAAGGATGGCTGGAGTAAATGGAGGGTCCCAGGTGGAGGGAAACAAACTGGGAAAATTGGGACAACTGTAATAGCACAATCTACGAAAATATGTTTAAAAAAATTCAGCTTAACATTATGTCTTTCACATGTCATGCTTTTGATGTTAAATCTAGTAATTCATTGCTATACCCAAAGTCATCTAGGTTTTCTCCTGTTTCTCCTAGGAGTTTTATAGTTTTGCATTTTATATTTGGGCCTGTGACCATTTTGATTTAATTTTTGTGAAGGATGTAAGATCTGGGGCTTTCTTTCTTTCTTTCTCCCTCCCTCCTCCCTCCCTCCCTCCCTCCCTCCCACCTACCTTCCTTCCTTCCTTCCTTCCTTCCTTCCTTCCTTCCTTCCTTCCTTCCTCTCTCTCCTTTCTTTCTTTCTCTTTCTTTCTCTCTTTCTTTCTTTCTTTCTTTCTTTCTTTCTTTCTTTCTTTCTTTCTTTCTTTCTTTCTTTCTTTCTTTCTTTCTTTCTTTCTTTCTTTTTCTTTCTTTCTTTTCTTTTCTTTTCTTTTCTTTTCTTTTCTTTTCTTTTCTTTTCTTTTCTTTTCTTTTCTTTCTTTTTCTTTTACATGTAGATGTCCAGTTGTTATGGCATCATTTGCTGAGAAGATTATCTTTGTTCCATTGTATTTCCTTTGTTCTTTTTTCAAAAGTCAGTTATTTATATTTATGTGGTCTATTTCTGGGGTCTCTGTTTTATTCCATTGATTTGTCTCTGTACTCTTTTTCCAATACTGTACTATGTTGATTGCTGGAGTTTTAAAGTATGTCTTGAAGTCAGGTGGTGTCCATTCTCCAAGTTGGTATAGGCCTTTTACATCTCAAAATAAACTTTAAAATACGTTTGTTTGGTATTTACAGAATACCTTACTGGAGTTTTGATTGGGATTTCCTCAGATTTATAGATCACAATGGGAAGAACTGATATCTTGACAATATGGAGTCCTTGTATCCATAAACATGAAAATTTTATTTATTTAGTTCTGTTTGATTCTATTCTTCAGGGTTCTAGAGTTTTCCTTATATAAATATTATATGTATTTTATTTTATATATGTATTTCATATTTTTGCTTGCTTATAGCAAAGATAAGACTTTTACTAAAGAAGTTATATGCCTGGATACATAACCACCCATCACGACCTGCCCAGTTAGGAATTCATGGTCTGGCCACCCTGTGAAATTATTTTCCATAGAACCTCTCCCCCCCCCCCCATAATACGTAAGATATTTTCATTACTCAATACTGAGTCTAATTAATTTTGTCACCATTCTTATGGCAAAAGTGAACCCACAAATGAAAAGTTTTCTGAAAATTATAGGAAACAACTTTGTGATTTATTCCTTCTGTGCTGATGAGAGGAATAAAGTTAAGAGAAGGAGCACAGGCAGTGGCAGCAAGTGAGCCACGAGAAGGGACATATCACTGTGTGTGAGGTAAAAGCGTGCACGTTGGACACAGCCTGATTGGGGGATGCTCAGCCTGTCTGGGCCTTCATTGTCTCACCTGTAGAATGTGACTACAAAAGATACTTGCTTCATATAGTTCTTTTGGGAAATAGTTTATCTTTCCAATAGTTAATCATTTAATAGTTCTATAATTAATAGTTTATTTTTCTAATATAATTAAATGCTGCCTGAAGCATAGTAAAAATCACACTCTTCATTGTTTATAAAATCAAATCAAATGATATAAAATAACTAAAAGGGCCTCTTTAAAACAGTAGTGCAAAATATGACCATCTCATCCTTTTAGCCTAAACTATAATGCTGATGTTGACAATTCCAGTAATCTAAAACATATGAAAAATAAATTTTACAATCAAGTTTTTGTTAAGATTTCATTTGTTTCTCTATTATCTTCTTCACAAACAAAAATTCAAAGTTTCCTGAAAGAACAGTCAAATTTATCCCATTCAAAAGTATGCACTTTTTCTCTAGAAAAATTGTAGGTTTTGGGCAGGGGAGGCAGGAGTAAGTTGTTAAATGAGTTATGTAACTCCTTAGGCCAGTATTTTATCAATTCTTTTCAATGAATCTTTTTTTTATTTTATTTTATTCATTTATTTTTGTTTTTTAGTATATTTTATTGGTTGTGCCCCATTATTTTTCTCCTTTTTATTCCCATCCATCCTGCACCGCCCCTACTGCCAGCATTCCTCTACTTTAGTTCATGTTCATGGGTTGCCCTATAAGTTCTTTGGCTTCTCCACTTCCTATACTGGTCTTAACCTCCCGCTGTCTATTTTATACCTACCATTTATGCTTCTTATTCCCCGTACCTTTTCCCCCATTCTCCCCCCTCCATGTGATCTCCATTTCTGTGATTCTGTTACTGTTCTAGTTGTTGGCTTAATTTTTTTTTTTTTTAGGTTCAGTTGTTGACAGTTGTGAGTTTATTGTCATTTTACTGTTCATAGATTTTATCATCTTCTTTTTCTTAGATAATATGTTCCTTTAACATTTCATATAATAAGGGCTTGTTGATGATGAATTCCTTTAACCTGACCTTATCTGAGAAGCACTTTATCCCCCCTTCCATTCTAAATGATAGCTTAGCTGGTTAGAACAATCTTGGATGTAGGTCCTTGCCTTTCATGGCTTGGAATACTTCTTTCCAGCCCCTTCTTGCCTGTAAGGTCTCTTTTGAGAAATCAGCTGACATCTTATGGGAACTCCTTTGTAGGTAACTGTCTCCTTTTCTCTTGCTGCTTTTATGATTCTCTCCTTATCTTTAATCTTGATTATCGTAATTATGTGCCTTGGTGTGCTCCTCCTTGGGTCCAACTTCATTGGGACTCTCTGAGCTTCCTGGACTTCCTGGAAGTCTATTTCTTTTGCCAGATTAGGGAAGTTTTAAATGCAAAAACACAAAATACAAATGAAACAAAATATCTAATGAAATCTAACATATTTACCTCCTAGCACTTTCATCCTTGCACTATTCTATGTTACTTTTGTGGTGTTTATGTAGTTTTTCTTGTTTACTTCAAGTTGTTCTAATCTCTCTTTCCTTTGCTTTCTATGTAAATTGCTACAGATTTGTTGTCACAAATTTACACTTAACTGTTTCAGCGCTGGCTTCACAGCCCAGTCTTTCTGACATAAGCCAACAAATGCGATGAGAGATACAGGCAGCTGCTCATGCCCCGTTTTCTCTTTATCTCTAAATTTCAAGGGGGGACATTTTCTGTTTCCTTTGATCACCACGTCAGAATAGAAAACTGTTTTAGAGACACTCAAGGTTGACCCCCAAAAAGTATCCTCTAGAGTGGGTAGAATTTATATGTGCTTCTAGCCGGCAGAATATGACTTTTTTTTTTGCCATTTGCTACATAGGGACCTTGGGAAATAAAATATTCTGAGTTTTAGAGTTCATATGTATAAATTGAAACTAATACTTGACAACATTATTGGAAGGTAATATTGAGGTTAAACTTGCTGGTGGTTTACACAGACTTCAAATATTAGCTACCCAATCTCTAAAATGAGTAGTGCTGCAAGAAGGAAACTCATTCTTTTGTCTGCCTCTTTGGAAGTCTGGTAATTCAAAATAAAACCTCCGTCTGTGCTTTAAAATCATGCCTCATTCTAAACAATTTTATTGATAGAAAATAGCTTAAAATAACTTTTTTTTTCAGAGACTGATGGCATTAAATGAAATTAAGGAAAACTAACTTGATAATGTTTGGGAAATGAATAAACTAATTTCTGTCTCTGTGCATTTTCTTGGTTGGGGACAAGTTTGGAAGAGTGGACAAGGAAAGGAAATGTGTAAAAAGATGCCAGTAACAGTGAAGAAAGAGGATGCAAATCTGTCTGCATGTACTCAATATGTGGGTATAGCTGTCATGCTCTGTGATTGTGTGTTTACTTATATCTAATGAAGGATTCACACCAATTTAAAATAGTAAAATATAGAGCAGTAAGATGAGTGGTTTAGAAAAAAAATTAAAAAAAGGGAAAATGTGATTAGCAACACAAGATAATTTCAAGAGAAAACAATGTAGACAATAAATACAGAAAAGTTTTGCAATAAACGTCCCTAAAATAAGTAATAAAGGGAAAAAAACAAACAAGTCTATAGAAAAACTTGCTAAGTGGATTCTCATAGAAGGAACTTTATCTTTCACAATTTGAGGAAGAATGAAAATTCCTCATATTTTGTGTGTTTCCTGTTGCTGCCAGAACAAATACTATACATTCAGTGACTTAATTCTTCTTATTATTATTAATATATAGTACAGATTTATTATTAATATATAATTTTTAGGTCCTAAATCTAACATGGGTCTTTCCAGTTTAAGATCACAAGCTGACGAGGCTGCACTTCTTTCTAGAGGCACTACAGGAGATGTGTCCTGCCTTCCCCAGCTCCTTGCAGCTGCCTACATCCCTGGGCTTAGGGTCATTTCCCCATCTTCAAGGCCAGAGCTGCTACCAGGTCCTTTTCACAGCGCATCTCTCTGATCCCTCTCTCTAGGCATCTCTCTCTGACCAGACCCAGAATGCGTTCTCCATTTTTAAAGACTTGTGTGATTAGATTAGATAAGCCGGATAATCTTTTTATCTCAAGATTAGTATCCTTAATCAAATCTGCCAAATCATTTCCCCATGTAGGTAACACACTCACATGTCAGGTGATCAGGGCATGAACATTGCCTATGTATGAATACTGTGCCTATTACAAAAGTGTAACTATGGCCTTACCATACCAATGACTGGCACATGATTGACAAGAGGATAGGAAAGTTTTCAGTCTTTTATAGAGAACTGGAATCCATGGAAAATGCTAAAAGACTCATCAAGGTAGGTGATGCCGAAATTACTGTGGGTTTTCAAAGTACCTGCAAGACAAATAGAAAAATGACTTTTTTTATAGCAAAATCACTTTTATTTCATATATTACACCATCGTAATATTTTTAAGTGTAGGAAATTAAAAATACAGGAGTTGTGTAAGCTAGAAGAGTAAAATATAAAAATATTTTATAAAATGTAGAAATATGTTTAGATTTAAATTATGTATACTTTCACTCACCACATAAAGCAAGGAAAAACACCTCATAAGATAATGCAAAGTGCAAGAAACTGGAAAGGTGTTACACTTTAAAAGAGTATGTGATATGTAGATGACATGGCTGGTTAGAATTTTCAATAAGATTATCTGAAAGTTGAGATGCAGGCATGTCTTCTGTAATGTTCCTGGGAGCTTACTTCAGGCATTTCAAACTTTTTCAATCAAATTTAAATCAAATTTTCAATCAAAAATTAATGCATAGGACATTGAGATGTAGGGCTTTTGTTTTGTTTTGGTAGGCTATTTATTATTTACTACTTGTCCTCAGACAAGAATCGCATTATTTGCAGCATTGCAGTGAAATCATGTAAGAACTCTGAGTGCCAATTCTTCTGATTTTTCCTTTAATGCTTTGCTATGTTCTCATGCCATTTTTATTTTATTACAAATTATGGTCTATAATTACAGCTATTAGCACTTCTTAGACACATCTATTCTTTAGAATTTTCAACTAAAGTTTTCAAAGTTCAGTAAAGCAAAGAATTACCTGAAAGAAAAATCCTTTAGTTGATCAATGGTTCACCTGGGTAAACAGATTTACTTATGTGGAATTTGCTCCAAGAATGAGCCACAAGAGAATGTTTTGACAAGAAATGAGGCTTGTCTCTGATTTCCGATAAAGATTTGAGTTGAAACAGTGTGCGTTCACTTAATCTTGTTAAATGTAGCACAAAACACTAAGTGTATTAGAGCATGTATTTTAATGATAACAAACCCTGCTGTTAAAGCTAATAGGAAACAGTTCTTTTCTCATTGAATTTTCACATCGAAGCACACCTTTAGATATAATCATTTACTATGACTTCTTATGGTTAACTACAATATGTTTTGAGATGAATTTTTAAACCTTTGTCTTTCTTTATTGCTAAGCAACAGTTTCTTGTTACAGTGACAAAATTTGGGGAAAACTCTGCTCAAAAGAATACCTACTTGTTCTGGCTGGGTAGCTCATGAGGTTGATCGGAGTGTCTTCTCCATTTGCAAATCCGGGTTCTATCCCCAGTCAGGGCACATACAGGAAGCAACCAAAAGTACATTAATGGGTGGCACAGCAAATCAATGTTTCTCTCTCGTATCTCTCTCACATCTCTCTCTCTTTCTCTCTCTCCTCCCCTCCCCAAGAAAAATGTACAAATATTTAAACTTAATCAAATCATAATGATTCAAAACTTAAACTGAATTCAGTATGATGATAACAATAGGCATTAAAATATTGAGAGTTTTTCTTTATTCTTTTTTGTATTTTTTTGTTGTTGTTCAAGTACAGTTGTCTCTGTTTTCCTGCCACCACTTTCCGCCATCCCACCCAACCCCCCTCTCACCCTCAATCCTTCCCCACTTTGGCTTTGCCCATGGGTCCTTTATATATATATTCCCTGATAAACTAACTTTTTCTATTGATAATTATTTTCTGCATTTAAACTAATTGTTGCACCTGAACCTGGCTAAGCTTTAATTAGAAAAAGAGAAAAGAAAACAACAACAACAGCAATAACAAAAAAGAACTTTGCTCCCGTGTTCATACCCTTGTTGAGATGGGCTTGGTTTGGCGGTTAAGGGGTCAAAAAGGACAGGCCGACAGAAGAGTAGTGCAGTTCTTAAATTCATTTTTTTCCCCTAGGAGGGTTTAGGTTCACTCTGCCTTAAGGCAGGGTAATGACCTCTCAGGATCCCTTCCAGCCTGAAGCACCTGTGAAGTAAAAAAGCATTTATAAAAACTTTAGAACCCTGCTTGAAATATATAGTTATAAAGGATAAAAGCCCCTAATGCATTTTCTGCACCTAAGAACCAATACCATTTATTACTGCTCTGTTAAATTTAACAAGAAAAATGTTGGGTAAATCATTGAGAAGTTTGTTTCTAAAGTTTCATTAGAACTAATGAAATGGCTATGTTCTCCCAAACATCAGCTAGATATGTACCCAAGACTTAAGAGCTTGTTATAAAACTATGACCATTGATTTTTTTTTTGTGGTTTTTAAATAGTAAAATACCATGCCTGTTGTGTTAAATATTGTTCTAATTTATTTGTCAATAAGAATTGGCTATTTTTAGCCAATTTACTGCATCATTTTGATATTTTCCTCCTATTAATAATATGAGGTATGTTTTATTGTGTCCTGATCAGGCAGCTTTTGATTGTATCACCTGACATTAATTAATCAAATAAAAGTAAACCTCTAAAGAATCTCAATTCGGGGGACAAAAGTGAAAGCTGAAGGGCATTTACATAGACTAATTATGATGTGCTTGAACATCAAATAGTGGAAATAAACTAATTCTGTTTTTATATTACTGCATTAGAGCACAGGAGCTGAATAAATGATATAATCTAAGATCAACTACATAATTTTCAGTTCTGTGGGTAAAAATGTAAATCAATAAATAGGTAGTGCATAAGGGTAACAATAGCAAGGTTACTATGTTTCAGGCACTATTTCATTTGTGGTTTTTAATGGACTAATTTAATCTTAAAAACATCTTATTTTTATTTGATTGATGCGGAGGTAAAGGGCAAAGTGCTAAAATTGCTGAGGTGACACTAAGAGTCAATGGTAAAAATCAAAGCTCAAATTCTGTTCCTTTGTAGCCCATCCTCTAAACTTCCGCATTATTTACACCTTGTCGGGAATCACCTGTGCCTTTCCGCAGGCTCTTTCTTGTTAACAGGATGTCTTCCTCCCCGATTCTATGTGTTTAAGAGTCTGTCCAAAATTACAGAGATGTGATATTAGATGTGATCCTAAGGAGAATATTACATAATTTTTACTTGAAAATTTCATTGTTTTTCCTATTATTTTTCAATGCCATCTAGATGCCCATTCTACTTTGGAGCGGGAGAAGGAGAAGAGGAAGATCAGTGAATTGATATTTTGACTGTAATGTCACATCCTCATTATTTGTTTTTGTGCAAGGAATATATATGTTATACTGTAAAAGAAACAATAGTGAATAAGAACAATTGTATTCTAATCAGAGAAATAAGTGTTAAAATATTAAAATGTCAAATTTAACTTAGAAAATGGAGCTGGAATGCAAGGAGTCAAATATATATTCCAGACATTAAAAAAGCATCCTTTCTGGCTTTACTGACCAAAACATTATTTATAAAAAGGTGATAGCCAATATAGGCCTTGAATGTGTGTGTGTGATTTTGATAGTAGCTGTGGAAGAAAGGAAACTCGCATCGAAGGGTGCCATGTGAAAGAGCCTGGAGAAGAACAAGTAGTATAGTTTAGTGAAAACCAAAGTAGGCGAGGATAATTAGTAGGAAATACTTTGAAGAGCAAGCTACTTTATATGCAGCTTTGTCTAATTTTAAAACTTAATACACATTATTTAGGTCTTATGTGAGAAGCAGGAGGATGCACTCGCTTTTTTAGTGTTAAGTGGGGTCTGATGGTACCAGTGAGAACAGCTGTGGTTACAGAAAGCATCTCAAGGTTGGTTTGGGGTGGAGTAGGGGAAGAGTAGCTTTGTCCTATCCAGGTTTTTTTTTTTTTTCAAAGATGTTACATTAAGAAACTAAATAAAATAAGTGCATGTGAATTATATGTAAGAATATAAGATCTACTATAATATAAGCATTCTGAGGACAGGGGTATTAGTAATTTTGCCAACTTTTATATCTTCATCCCCTATTCCTATGGCAGCCACTAATATGCATTGGTTAAATTAAATGAGTGACTGAGAAGGCCAAGAGTTCTAATCACAGAGTAAATAAATCCTTCAGTAGGAAGGGTATTCATAGTTTAGGAATTTAAGGAATCAGACATAAAAGAGGAGAAAACAAATGGATTCAGCAAAATGTCCAGAAATGAGGCAATGAAAAGAAAAGTAGTAAAATATCCAATCCTTATTGGATGGTAGTCAAACAGCATGTCATGAGTGCATAACACAGAACACATAATAGGCACTCAATAAATCTTGCCTAAATTAAAGGATATAAAGCCTCGTCCAAAAAAGCAGCGATCACATCGTTAACTGTGGTTTAAGATTACTACAGTTAAAATAGGAGATAGATTGGATGTGGCAGAAGACACCACAGGCAATGAGAGTATTTAGGGATCTATGGAGGATCTCAGGAGTGATTGGGAGGGCAGAGCCCATAGGATTTGACAGCTGATTCCATGTAATGATGAGAGCATGGTACAGATCAAAGGCTCAGTTGCTCTGTACTGGTGCCATGAACTAAGTAGGGAAGAGCAGGCGTTCTGTGAAAGAGTTCAGTTGTTTTTCATATGCTGAGCTGAGGCTGTTGTGTGGGGTCTGTAGAAAAGTTACAGATAAATGCAAGATTTAAATTCAGGAATAATAATTAAGGACTTGTGATGTAGATTTAGAGGTCATTAGTACAGGGCTTACATAAAATCCACACAAATAAGTGAGATCATTAAGAAATAATGATGTAGAATGTAGCATGAAAAAGGAACTAAAAGACTGATTCTGAGAAATCTGAACACTTGAGGAACAGAACAAAAAGGAGATAAAAAATGGCTAGAGAAAGAATGTCATTGGAATAACTTGTGTAAGCAAACTCAAGACCTTTTGAGGAAAAAAATGATTTATCATCATCTCACATTTTTATCAATTTCTATGTGCAGTTTCATTTAATCTTCAAAATAATATATTATTATCAGAGGCTGATAATAGGAGTCAAGATTAAAATTTTGTTTTTCATGATACTATATTACAAATTCATAGAGGTATGTGATTCTGAAGGTTAACCAAATGCAGTCTGAGAACAGATGTTTGGATTTTGCCACCATGATATCACTGGTATCCTTTGAGAAAACACATTCTATGGAAGAGTGGAAAATGGAGCTGGAATGCAAGGAGTCAGAGTTACTGGGTGGTAGGAAAGTAGAGGCAGTTATTACACTAACACATGCACAATTATTACAGACTTAAAGCGACACTTCCAATTACCTATAAATAGAAAGTAGAGGGAGGAATGTTAAAGACCTTAGGAGAAAAATGATAGGCCTCAATATTTGAAGTACTTAAGCTATTTATGAATTTCATGAACCTTCATTTGTGAATATATTACAGCAAGAGGGAAGAATTTATCAGATTAAAAAAAAAACTTGTCTCTGAAAGAGTACAAAAAATAGATTTGTACTTATCACTAAGCTCTTGGGCTCATTTCAATCAGATATATAAAATTAAACTAAGGTAAAGCCATTTTACTCAGACTCATTTATACATCCCTACATGAATTAATTATGGGTTTTAGACAATTGAACTTTTAACATTTATGTGCATGTTGGATATCTTCAGATTATGGAAAAGAAGGTAAACAGTTCCTTGGGTGGTCTTATATATTGCCATACTTATAGTTCATTTACTTCACGGTTCACCCGCCTCAAACTGAAAAGCAGTCATGTTCTCATTTTCAAGCCTTCTTAACCTGTGGAAAATGGAGACACTTCTGCTGGGCCCTAGGACTCTCCTGAAATTGAACACAGAATGTTGAATGTGTATACATTTTTACAGGGAAAAGTTCCCTGGCTTCCATCAGGATCTCTCTCGCTGCCCTTCAATTTTCTTGCTGGGATGAGCATTGTATGATGTTATAAGCTGGCTTTCAGAAGTAGTAATTTTTTGTGCACCTTTGACTTGGAGAAAATAACCTTGTCACATAGATGTGGCTGAAAGTTCAAAAATTTATTTTCCCTTTTCACCACACTTTTGTTCCAAAATCCCTTTATTTATTTGTAAAATCAAAGCAGCCATTCAATTCTTGTGGTAGATAATTTGAAGTACTTTGATTTGGTAACTTGTGAGGGAGATAAAAAACTAGCTTTGAAATCACAAGGTTTTTATTTGGAAAGTTAGTGAAAAAATGATTTTGTTCTTACATAATCGGCAAAACGACCTTTTAACCTTAAAATCTGATTTTCTTTCTTTCACCTGGTAGAAATAGCAATTTCATAAGCCTCTTTGACATAAATTTTCATGAATTTTTAATTTAGTAATGTAGGCATAAGAAAAAGCACAGGCCCACCAAAGTACAGAGTATAGCAAAAGTAGGTTTACTGCTATCTGTATGGAAAATAATGAAATAATTAATAAAAATAATACAAGAATAAATTCTGTGTTTTGCATACTTAAAACTGTGAAACTACTTTTGTCTCAACCTGTATTTAACTCATGGCTCTGAACTGCAGTGTCCTCATTAGATTCAATTATGTTAAAAAGAAGAGCCCTGAGACATTATATTGATCAAGTAGAAACTATGAAGGACACCAGTCTGATTAGTAATTCATCATAACTCCAATGAATTGATTATTCTGCATTTTGTCTTGGTGTTTGTGATTAGCTATCTTTTTGTAATACAAAATTAATAAGTTTATGTGAAGGAGAAATTGTACTTTATGACACCATTGGATTTTATATATTAATACAACTACAAATAAACATATATAAACATAGATATTTACCTATATATTATTCATTAGAAATAGGACTCAAGAAATATTTATTTCTTTTTATTTCTCTGAGTAGGAATCCATATTTCTTTTGAGTGAACTAATAATGTGTTATATTCAAATAAATGATTTTTTCAAATGAATTAGACATTTTTATATTGTTGGTGCTTACCAGAACAGTCAATTCCCAAGTATGAGTACTCTTTGTTAAAAAATATCACTTGTCTATACTTTACTTACAGACACTAAATTTCATGTTATTTCATCTCCGGAACTTGTAAATTGTAACTCAAGGAAGTTGAACAGGAGGAAAAAAAAGAAATACTTTTATCCAGCTTTTACTCATTTAAAAAAATTTCTGTATTTTTTTCAGTGCCATTTAGTCCCCTTATATCCCCCTCCCCCCATCATCACACTGTTGTCCATGTCCATAGTCCTTTTTCTTTTTTGCTCAATCCCTCTTCCCCCTAACCTCCCCCCACCCTTAGCTGCCCTGCTGTCTATCCAAACTGAGTAGCATCTAGGTACAACGTGGTTTGGGAAACAAAAGTAAAGACTAGAGTTGAAGACGTGCATGTAAGTGTCTCATTTAGAGTGTGTACTAGCTTTAAGACTTCCAGCATTTCATTCACTATCTTTGTGCCCATTTTCCTCAGATCTCAAATGTAGATATTTCCTTTATCTTCCATGCTGAATTGCAGTAATATTAATTGTGATTAGATGAAAATGGTTTAAGCTTATAAACCCTCAAAAATATACCATTACGTCCTTTGTGGGTGTTTGTAACCATTTTTTACCTTCTCCCAAATTAAACTATCTCACCTCTTCTTATTTCCCTTCTCATTTTCTACCCTCTCATTTCCCTATAATTGCACAGTATGCCACAATGATGGCAATATCTGCAATGAAATTTCTTATTCTTCCTCAGTATGTATTTGTAGAAAAAGGAAATAATATAGTTTATTAGTATATGGAAGAATTGGTGGATGCCTTGGTCCTGCCAAGGAAGTCAGTGGAAATAGGATTATTGGTAGTGGTACGAATGGTTGAATAAATCGTGGTTTCCAGGGCTTCTGTAAGCACACTAGATTCTGACCCAGGCAAATGATGGCAGAAGGGGAGAAGCAGGAAGAGCAGCATCAGAATCAGGAAGATGAGGAGTTGTCAAAACCCAGATCCTAACAGATAAAGTCATTTGTGGATATGGCAAATGCTCATACGCTGCAACAATATTTTTTGTACAATCAAAGCCTTTAGTAGTCTCTATTTACTTCATGGAAATTTATCAAGAAGAAAACATTGCTCAGAGCAAACATCTTTTTAGAGGCGTGGAATATCCGCAGTCATTAGTCTTTCATGAAGTCAAATAATGCTGTTTAATTTTAGGTGTTCATAATGGATTAGATCAACTTGCATTTTTCACACAGTGTATTTCTACATGGAGGCCTTGCTCTAAGGGAAGCATAGTGGTACCAGGATGGCAGGCCTAGATATAGTTTTGGCTTCACAAATATGTATTTGGAAAGTTTTTAATCACTTTGCTATTGTATAAGTTTGGAATTGTGTTGTCCAGGAGGAAATGAATGTAGTTGTTAAGAGACAGACTCTGGAACAAGATCCTTTGTTTTATATCCCACTTCTACTCTGAGTGAAGTGGGGATAATAAAAATATGAACTTAATAAAACTGATGTGAAGCTCAAACAAGCTCATAAATATAACAGACTAATGGTACATGTGAGTAATGTAAATAATCTACTATTAACTCTGACTATGTAATTCACAGGTAGCTCACTTCTCATACTATTTTAAATATTTATAGAGGCTAAAATTATATATATGTGTGTGTATGTACATAAATACACACTTTTGATACTGAGATTTGGTTAAGTGCATATAGTTAAAGAGCTATAAACATATTGATGGATTATAATAATTGGTGGTTAACCATCGCCAGTTCCATGAAGGACATGTATATGTTTTGTAGTATTCCCTATGTGTTGTAGCCTGTTTGTGAGATGATACCAATTTTTGGGCCATTTCTCTTCAACAAGGATTTGGCAGTCAAAATGAAAACAGTATGGCTGAGTTTCTAACAAACAATTCAATAATACATTTGTTTTTGTTGATTCCCAATTATCTGGCTTGCTATGTAACTAAAAAGTATAAATCATAATGTTTTAATCCCTCATGCATTGAATGCTATTAAATATTTCTCTCTGGATTTCTGCCCTTGCCATTAGTAAATATAAATAATGAAAAAATTATAGTCCAGATATCAACTTTCCATCATTGATTTTATTATGCAGTAGAAAAACTTTATCAGAATATATATATATATATATTCAACAGAGAATAATCAATAAGTTATTGTTATAAATGTCAAATTAAAAACTAAAAGTTAAAACCAGTAAGAGAAGAAGCTCAACTTCTCATACTAATCCTGTTGTAGGTAGAAATCAAACTACCATTTAACTTAATAGCTTTCATGTTTTTTCTAACTCCAAAATACAGAAAACAGTTTTTCCTCAGAAACACAGAAAATAGTTTTTTTCCTCCAATATCTCGATTCTTTTCTCTATCTGATATCATTTTCAGAGCTGCAAATTACTTATTTCAATTTGAAGATACTTTGGATATTACTTGGATATTTTCAGATTGAACCTCAACAGGCAATTCTTTAGTTGATTCCTAGAATAAAAATAAATCATATATTAGGAATTGTTTTGGCTAATTTTACAACTCAAACTTAGTTCATATATATATATATATATATATATATATATCATAGGTTAATCATATATCTATAAGAAATATATATTTTTTTCAGAAATAAGCTGCTGGTATTGGTTTAGCAAGGTAACAAAGGCAGGACTGACATTTTAAAACTAATATCAGAACTCTCCTCAATCATACCTCTTCCTTCTGTGTAGGATAAATTTCTTAATATGCCAGCATGGTACAATGTCTCCCAACATAAACAAACAATGACAGCAGCAACAACAATGCAGAAGTTACCTTTTCCTTCCATTACACTCCACAACATTTCTCAAAAGAATCCCAAATACAATTTTGTTTAATTTGCAAACCTCATTCTTTAGCCTAGAACAGTGATTTTCAATCTTTTTCATCTCATGGTAAATATAACTGATTATGAAAATTCTGAGGCACACAAAAATATATATATTTTGCCGATCTGACAAAAATAGGTATAATTTTGATTCATTCACACTAGGTGGTTGTGAAGGGCTGTTGTCTTTTTTTTTTTTTTTTTTTGGTGACAATCTAAGGGGAAAGAGGTCCATGTCCCTAATCAGACAATCAGGTATTGCATGATTTGAACAGTTCTGAAGCAAACATTGTGAATCACTGGCCTAGGCCAACCAGACTTTTATCCCCATCAGCTTTCTAAGTTCCTCCTCTTCAGTCGCTGCAAACTTCCATCTTGCCAAGTCCCTCTGTTTGATCCTTGGCCTCATTTTACTTGAACTTGCTGCTTTATTTTAATAAGGGAGTAAAGATTTGATTTCTTGCTTCTAAGAAATGTATCCTTTACTTGAATTTGAAGACACCTCATTCTCTCATTTCCTTCTATTTCCATGGCTTTCACAATCTCTTTTGCTGGCATATTCACTTTGTTTTTTTATTTTAAACAATTGCATTCCTCTAGAGTTCAATGCTTGGCTTTCTTCACACTTCTCTATCTGTACTTACTCCCTGTCAATTATCTCTGTTATATACTTTTTTATATGCACCATTGAATTGCTGATGACATATTTATCTCTCCCTCAAAACTCCAGTTTTAACATATCCAGAGGAGAACTCAGATTTTCTGCCACCTTCAATATGATTTTTCTCATCTCTTTAGGTGACATCAACATTCACTAAATTTCTTGAAATAAAAGTCTTCTTTTTTTCTTCCACTTTATATCTAATATATCAAAAGTTTGTCCAACTGTTCTTTAAAATAGTCACTGGATCTGATAAACACTACCTCTACAAATATTCTACTAGCCTTAAGCACTGTACCCTTTTTCCTAAGTGCTATGATATGATAGTTATAAAATTCAAAGTCAGAACATCATTCCTCCCTGCTTAAACCCCAAACTTAGTATACACTGCATGATCAGTAGTAGCCTGACTACCTCAATGACTTCAGCTCTGATCTCTCTTTTCCTTGATCACTTAGAGCTTGAACATGCAGAGCCTGTTTATACGCCAGCCTTGCACTTGGCTGAAACACTCATAGTCTAGGTCACCATGTAGCTAATTACCACTTTCTGCAAGTATCTGCTCAAATATTACCTCATCAGAGAAGCCTTTTTCCAACCAGATTTAAAATAACACTTTCAACAAAACAAACAAGCAAATATAAGCAGGGACATTGAAATAAAGAATGAATTGATGGTAACTAGAGAGGAGGGGAGAGAGATATAACAGGGGAAAAGGGTGAAAGGTCATCAAGGAACATGTATAAAAGACAAAGCCAAAGGAGGGAAGGATTGAGGGTGTGAGGTAGGGGTGGGTGGGGTGGGGAGAATGGTGGCGAGAAAATGGAGGCAACTGTACTTAAACAATTAAAAAAGAAAATGGAAAATAAAATAACACTTTCCTTTGAGTTATACTCTAGCCTTTCAGCAATTTTGGTTTTCTCTTCATGGCACTTTTTTTTACCACTTACAGTCTTACTGTAGATTAATCAATTCACTTGTTTGTGGCATGTCTTCATATTTAGAATGAAATATGTGTGTGTGTCTTGGTTTTCACTGAATTTCTATACCATAGAAAACTACCCCTGTCATGGTAGGTAACCAGTAAGTATTTCTTGAAAAAATAATAGAGTTTAACACAGCATAGAATAGGGAATACATTGAAAGTTATACAGCATTACTCCTAAAAAGTCAAGGTCATGTTCCCCCAAGCTTCCTGAAGTCACCTTCTCCTAGGGCTCTCCTTCCCTCTCCTGCATCTTCCCTCCTCTCCATTTTCTTTCACTTTAGCCTCTGTGCAGTCATAAGAGGGAAAAAAACTTAAAAAATCCCACAACCTTATTAGAAAATTATGTACCATACTATATTAGTTACTAACACCCTCAGTTATATAACTGAAACACCTGTTAAAAAACCTTCATAAACAAAAATCCTCATCCCTGGCAGGCATTATGCTGGTCTCCTCTAATGCCTGTTTGAAAATCTTAATCTTTTTTTCTCTTGCTTTCTCTCTCTTGTCTTTCCTTTTCAGTTTAAAATGGGGTAGTATTACAATAGAGATACGCCAAGGCTGGCTGCTCAGTGAGGCACCAGAGCCACCAGGGCATGCTACCTTCTAAGGCAGCCTATCTCAATTTCCAACAGCTCTAGTTTTAAAAACGCTCTCTTTATATGATGAGCTAATATTTGCCTGGCTGTAACTTTGATCCATTGGTCCTATTTCTGCTAGCTGGGGCTCCTGAGCATAACTGTTTCCTGCGCAGAAATAGAACAGCTGCTTAACACCTCCCATATGCTATTGCTTTATATAGTTACAAATTGTAAATCCCCCAGCCTCCAGCACCTCCACCATACACTTTGTCAGCCTTCTGTTCTCTGTTGTAAATAAATTCAGCTCTGTAGCCTTTCCTCAAATGACCCATTTCCCAAACACTTGATTACTTCTTAACTCAAAAGAGAGGACAAAGCCCTTTCTGGGCAAATTAGCCGTATCTGGGATTTTTAATTTAGGGAGGGACATAAAGTATAATGTAAATCAATTGTGAATTCTGATTTTAGTTACTTAACTATTTAGGTGCAGTTTATTTAAAGTAGTACATGTTTATTAATTTACTCATTAAACAGTATCAAGTGTCTAAGTGTAAACACTGTAGTGCAATTAAAATAAGTGTAAGACATCACCACGGGCCTTGAAAAGTTTGGTTCAAATTGTGCAATTGCTAAATTTTCTTATGAGCTTTAAAATGTCATTTAAGTCATTTGGCACCCAGTGATCTTATTAAAGGATGCATATGGGTTTAGTAGTGTCCTTAGTGCACCTCAGGGTTACAGGGCTGAACTGAAGAAAGCTAGGCCACTAGGCTGTCTCCTAGGGAATGGGTTCTGCATTTTGTCTCCCTCTGGGTAAATGGTAGCTATACTCATTTTATTAGCTTGTGGGTTATAAGTTAATTTAGGGGGAATATGCTATTACAGATTTGGATGAGTTCCTTAAACTCCATTAAAACTTTGACTGTAAGATGCATTAATAGTGCTTCGAAGTCAGTCAGTCAAAGATTGATGGAGTATATAGAATGGAACATTAAGTGGAATATTTGATATGAACTATTAAATCTTTCAGAAGAATTCTTTGGAGGTTTTTTGAATACCCATTTATTTAATTTTTTTCAATTTTAGATAGGGATTTTGGTATTGTTCTAATGTATGTATCTGTGTTAATGCTTGTGAATGAAAATAGTATAAAAATTAAGGTTGCCTGTTATGATTCTATTGTGATGAATTAGCTTATAAGGTGAAGTCCCCAGGGAATTCTTACAAACTCATGTAGCCTAATAGTGTTAAATAAGGAAGATCCTGAAGATCTCTGAAATTTATAAATACCTATAAAGTGTCAGGAAAGGAACTAATCTTTGTTTTGACCCAGGAAGTTTTCAAATGGTTCTTAACTCATCTTATTTACTCAATATAATTTTAGGTAAATATTATTTTTTAGTGTCCACAGTTTTCATTTGTGAAAACTAGAACTCATAAATTTATGCCTATTGCCCATATAATTTAGCAAGACCAGTATTTAAATTTAGATCTGCCTTGTTCTAAATCCAAGAAATAGAGCACCCACTATTAATTTAATACTCCAGGGTATCTGCTGGAGAGTAATGATTATAATATGATATTCTGATTTTAGTTTTTAGAATATGTTGTCAGTTAACTATAAGTAGATACTATGAATAGTAAGTGAACTAATCTTTTATGGATCATAGTCCTGTGAATATCCAAATAAATACTAACTAGGACAAATAAGGAAGTTATATGTGTTATTATACTCTTGATAGGGCTCATAATATTGAAAGAAAAAGTATTTTATTTCTTTTCAGAGGAATTTCAGAGGAATGAAGCTGTGTTGCATAAAGTTTAAATTACATGTCCACAGCTACACAGCTGGAAAAATGCAGAGCTGAGATTCAAACAGATTCTTACTGCATCTTATAAACTTCCTCTTTTTATACTAGAATAATGACTTATGTTTGGCTTCAGTTTCATTTTAAATCAAATGAGTGAGAGACACATATGAATTAGGAAAGTTGGTAATTTATTTGTTTTATTTAATTTTGGTTTTTATTTTGGAAATGTGATCAATATATAACCAAGAAAAATATCCTAAAGCAAAATTTCTCCACTTGGAATTTATTCTTAGACTACAAATTTTACATTTTCAATCATGTTCTTTGTTTTAGTTGGAGTGAGTAAAGCTAGATGTTGTGAAAAGACAAACCTCAACACAAAATTTGGCTTTCCCTCCCATGAGTGCAATGTATTGGGGACTGCCCTGCCTGGTCTCAGGAATCTGTAACCGCCTATAACTATGGCTGAGTAAGAGGCCTCTGAACCAGGTAGACACTAAAGAGACAAAACTTATTTCCCTGGCATGAACGCTGCCGGTTCATATGCCTCATTCCTTTTCATGCTTGAATGGCAGTCAATGACGGGTAACAATTCTCTTGAATAGAGAATGAATGTAAGACAGACGCGTTCACAAAGAAATGTTACAGGGACGAAACTCATGGGGCCGTGGAAATGACAGGGTGATCGACATCGACCCCGCTCCCTCCGCTTTGCCAATGCCTGAGTCCTTGAGAAATCCAAGTCTCCCAGCTATCTTTGTCTCCTCTGCCCAACTCAGGCCTGTGGAAGTAACAGGGGTGGTACAATCCAAACCAGAAACGTCGGACTCCCCGGGGTAATCAGGACTAAGACAGAATATGAAAGACCCTGTAAGATCTGCTTGCTGGAGGATACTCTTTAATTAGAATATGAAGTCAGTAAATGGGTAGGAAACAGAACTAAACTTTAAGTCCTGTAGTCTTTTTAAATGATAAAACCCCCAAATCTCTGGAAATCTGCCAGCACCTTTCAAAAGCTAACTACTTGTAATTTGCAAACTATATTGGTATTCAAGAATAAAACCCTGCTTGTGCAGGGGGACAGGGTGCTCTCCCCTAGGGAGGGTGGCCCAATGCTTTCCACTTGGGAGAGTAGCCACTCAGTCCCTACTTCCCCACAGAAAATTGCCTGTTTCTGTGTATGTTTATTTCTTGTGTTTCGACGAGCCATCCGCAGTGTTGCGTGATCACTGCAGGCCAGTGATCTCATGTCACCAATGTGAATCAGGTCTTTCCCTCCAAACAGTGACTAAAATCCCATCTTTTAATTATGTCATTTGGAGCCCAGGCTTTCAAAGTCCCCAGAGAAGGACTGAAGGGCTTGACATTCACGTAGTATGATTTCAAGCACCAAGCCTACACATGGGTTATATCACCTTTATTCGAATCCCATTGGCAAGAACCTGATCAAGTGGCCGCAGCCTAACTGCAGAGGAGGCTGGTACCTGTAGAGAAGCACATGGGTATTTGGATAGCACTTTGAGTTTATGCCAGGCCTCCATAAGGATTTGTTTAACAGATTGCTTCTTCTTGCCAGGCACCAAATACACATTCCTAGGTGAACTGGACACATACCTGACTCATTGTAATACAGTCAGAACTGAGTAGTGCTGCATAATCGGTAGGTGGATATTGCCCTGTAAATCACAAAAACATATGCCAGTATTGGGTCCTAAGTTGAAAAAAGAAAGTATAAAATATTTTAGGGGGGAGGTTTGAGAGATGTACACACTTATTTCCAAATCAGAACACTGCCTTTGTGACATTGCCCAAAAGCATCAGCAAACTCCCCAGAGAAAGAACTTAATGTGAGTTTGGTTTGCCTTCTCTTGCATTGTTTAGATTGGTTACCTTTGGAAAAAGCGAATATGAATAAAAGTTATATTTTTTTGAAATCATCAGGCTAATTCAAATATGAATGTGCAGCCATGTAGGCACTAGAGGGATGAGTCAGTTAAAATTCCAGTGATTTTAGAATGATTGCACTACTTTAAAAGATTAGATAGAAAAGTTCAAAGAGCACAATAACTACAACCAATTTAATACTGAAAGGACTTCCGATTGATCTTCAAAGTGATGTTAAGACAGATAAAATAAACAGGGGTTTAAGAGAAGATTCTCCTTGCCAATGAGAAGATAGCTATTTAAAAATTATTTTGACAGCTGAGCCATTTCCAAATTGAGTTATTATTAAAGAGTAGTTGAGGAATTGAGATTAGAGTAGATTTGATTTCATTTTTTTCAAACTACTCCCTGTGCTTTCTATTATATGTAAAAAGTGAATCAGCCTGTAGGTCACCAAGGTTAAGTAAGTGAATTATACCACTAAATTGCAACTAGTCTTGAAACATTCTGAAAACATTTGACATTTAACCATCTCTTCTACTTTAAAACAAATAAACATTTATTTTTCCAGGCAGATAAATATTTATTTTAGGGGTAATGACTCAAACATACTGATTTTCTTTTCATCAACTGTTGATTTTTTGGTTGGTTTTATGCAATATATTCTCTGGAAAAATATATGTTATAGTTATTTTGTTATCATGATTAATAACTGGAATAAAGTCATGCTTAATTGAGAATACAGAAAACACATGAATTGAATGATTACAAAATGCCATATGAAAGATACCTGAAAAACTGTTAGATAAAGGGAAATATTTATCTTGCCTTTCCTATGTGAACTACACCATTAAACAAATAGTACCTGAGAAATGTCTCTTCATAAAAATATTACAGGTAGTACATTAAAAAGAAATGTAAAAATAAAATATCACCATTTTGTAAGCTCCAATAAATTAATAGAGATAGGCTCAATGACTGATGGCTTTAACATCAGAAAAGGACAGACAACTAGCTATTATGTGCCTCCTGATGAGAGAACACAACGCCACCTACAGTAGCACAAAAGAGGTAGAACCTGAGTCTGACCCAGCTTCCAATTTAAAAGGTATGCAGAGAACAGAGGAAGAATATTGTATTTCACCAAGAGATTGCAACTAGCAAATCCAGTCTGTGGAAAATCCACCTGAAAAAAAAAAATAAATGGAGGAAAACTATTGATTAAAAAAGACATAAAAGATGTAATAAACTTTCAAAATGGGCAAAGTTAAACCATATTGTCTATGTAACTACATCTAGATAATAAATCTATTTAAAATTAAAACAAGGAGTAGTTACAGTGAAAGCAGAACAGAGGTTTCTTTGGAGGGAAGGAGAGACTGTCATGGCCATGTGGCCTGTGGAAGTGGCTTCTAGGATGAGAGAGGAGTTCTATCTTCATGCGAACACTGGTTACAATTTGTTCATTTTGAAGAAATTTGCTAAGCTATATATATCTTTTTTTGTGTGGTTTACTTTGTTTTAAATGAAATCATTTTATACATTTAACAAATATTTATTACAAACTATCTGAAAACCTCTGAAACATTAAACAAAGATGATGTGAGTAAATTCAACTGGTACTTCAATTTATTGCAAGGCAAACCTAATGGTAAAACTCCTTGATGTGTTGTTGTTCAACCACTTTCACTGCAGACAATTTTTATTTCTGCCTTTTCTTGTCAAAGAAACCAGTTGCTTGCATTTTCTTTTTCATCCAAAAGACATATTGATTTTACTAGGAGGCTAAATGGTACCATTTTGCTTCCCAAAGCCTATTTCTTCTCTAAGTTTCTAAATTTCAGATCCGTCATTTTGACAGTATTTTTTGTCTGCCTTATCATTTTTGCCTTCTAGTTTAAATGTCTTTTAGGATTACTTTTTCTGAATCAGAACTTCATAAGTGTTGTATTACATATTACAGAAAGAGATCAGGTTTGAAGACAGCAGCAATGGCCTCATAAGAGAGCTATACACTGGAAGTAAGAGGAATTAAATGAGTAAGGGGAAGATTTCTTCCATATGCTTAAAGTGACAGAAAAGTGGAATTGCTAAGGTTATTTGACTAGCACACATAGGAAAGTTATTTATCAAACAACAAAAGTAGCCATACATGAACAAAACAGAAAAATAATATATTTGTAGCTATGTTTTTGTAGACATGTTATAGACTACTCATTACAGAGGCCCATTTTGAATTGGACTCCAGAATGGGAATTTATGAGTATTGAACAGTTTCTGACTCATACAACCAAGGCATATAAACATGAGTTCAGAGGATATGGACTGCTGGCCAAGGTGGAGGCGTAGGTAGACACACTATGCCTCCTCACACAACCAAAAGAAGGACAATAACAATTAAAAAATAAAAGCAACCAGAATTGACAGAAAATTAAACTATAGGGGAATACAACAACCAAAGAGTTAAAGAACATTCATCCAGACCAGTAGGAGGGGCAAAGATGGGTAGCTGGGCAGAGAGGACTTGCAGCAAGGCAATGGTTGGAGGACCCAGTGAGGTGGCAGATTGTGGACCAGGAAGTCCCATATTTGTATGCAGTTAAGCCAGCAGGAACAACTGGGGAGTGAGACAGACCATATACAACCCAGAGTTTCAGTTCAGGGAAATAAAGCCTCAAACCTCTGACTAAAAACACCAGTGGGGGTTGAGGCTGCAGTGGGAGAAACTCCCAACCTCACAGGAGAGTTTGTTGGAGAGACCCACAGGGTTCTAGAACATACACAAACCCACCTACCCAGTAATCAGCACCAGATGGGCCCAATTTGCCTGTGGATAGTGGGGGAAGTGAATGAAAACCATCAGAGATCGAAGCAAGCGCCATTGTTCCCTCTCGGACCCCTCTCCCACATACAGGGTCGCAACCCAACAACTTGGTTGCCCTGCCCTGGTGAACACCTAAGGCTCCACTCCTTACAATGTAACAGGCACAGGGAGACCAAAAAAACTTCCCAAATGAAAGAACAGATCAAAGTTCCAGAAAAAATACAACTAAGGAATGAAGTGATAGCCAACCTATCAGATGCACAGTTCAAAATACTGGCAGTCAGGATGCTCACAGAGTTGGCTGACTTTGGTCACAAATTAGATGAAAAAATGAAGGCTATGCTAAGCGAAATAAAGGAATATGTATAGGGAACCAACAGTGACGGGAAGGAAACTACAACTCAAATCAGCGGTGTGGACGAGAAGGAAGAAAAAAGCATTCAACCAGAAAAGAATAAAGAAACAAGAATTTTAAAAAATAAGGAGAGGCTTAGGAACCTCCAGGACATCTTTAAACATTCCAATATCTGAATCATAGGGGTTCCAGAAGGAGAAAAGGAAGAGCAACAAATTGAAGACATATCTGAACAAATAATGAAGGAGAACTTCCCCAATCTGGCAAAGGAAATAGACTTCCAGGAAGTCCAGGAAGCTCAGAGAGTCCCAATGAAGTTGGACCCAAGGAGGAATACACCAAGGCACACTGTAATTACTCTAGCCAAGAATAAAGATAAGGAGAGAATCTTAGAAGCAGCAAGAGAAAAGGAGACAGTTACCTACAAAGGAGTTCCCATAAGATGTCAGCTGATTTCTCCAAAGAGACCTTAGAGACAAGAAGGGGCTGGAAAGAAGTATTCCAAGCCATAAAGGCAAGGACCTACATCCAAGATTGTTCTAACTGGCTAAGCTATCATTTAGAATGGAAGGGGAGATAAAGTGCTTCTCAGATAAGGTCAGGTTAAAGGAATTCATCACCAAGCTCTTATTATATGAAATGTTGAAGGGATTTATCTAAGAAAAAGAAGATAAAATACAGTAAAATGACAGCAAACTCACAATTATTAACAAGCACACCTAAAACAAAAACAAAACAAACTAAGCAAACAACTAGAACAGGAACAGAGTCACAGAAATGGAGATCACATGGAGGATTATCAGCAGGGGAATGGGAGGGGGAGAAAAGGAACAAAGGTATAGAGAATAAGTAGCATAAATGGTAGGCAGAAAATAGACAGGGGGAGGTTAAGAATAATATGGGAAACATAGAAGCCAAAGAACTTATATGTATGACCCATGGACATGAACTAAAGGGGGGAATGTGGGTGGGAGGGTGTGTGCAGGGTGGAGGGGAATAAAGGGGGAATATGCAACAACTGTAATAGCATAATCAATAAAATATATTTAATTTAAAAAAAGCATGAGTTCGAACCCCACCTATGCTAAAGGTAATGTTGGGGATAGGGGAAGGGGACAGATGTGCTTGTTCATGCAAAGATCTTACTGCTTTTCAGTCCTTGGGCTCAGTAACAGCCTTAAGCAGGCAATGTGTCATAACTATAGAATCAAGGAATTTTTAAAAATATGGCTGTAAGTAATGTGTGCCTGCCTGTGTGTCTGATGATGTTTAAAATCCTTGTCTTGTTTGTGAGCAGAGAGAATCAGTATCCTAAGACCCCAAAGACTGGTCATTTTTCTTGGCTCAGGTGTCCAGTCCACCCACTCTGTAGAGTCTTTAATGTCTTATTAATTTATAGACAACATCCTGTGTACACTTTAACCTCAAAATAACATTTTCAAGTAATTATTTTCTGATTGATATGAACCTTCCAGCTTTTTCAGTTCAGTATTTTCTGAGGCAGTTCTTTATTTTGCCTGTAGGGAGCTTTTCTAGTGTACCTAAAAGATTGTTGCAAGTTCAGCCAGGCCACCAAGTCAGGCTAAAGAGAGCTGATTGTGTGCCGATAAATTCATGAAGGTAAAACAATGAAAGTAATTCTTACAGCATTTTTACCCAGGATACATGTATTCTGTAGCTATATAATCAAGAATTGATTGCAATCCTATTTTCAAATGAAATATACTTTTAAATATCTGTAGGATCTGTACCTAAGTGGCAGAAGTGCATTCAGGGGTCAGTTAGGCCTATTCCGCGCCCCAGGCTCATTTTGCTGTCTGCCTGGTGTGAGAACAACACAGTTAAATTTCCAGGAGCCCATGATGTTATCAAAAAGTCAGTGACTAAGCACTTCCTAATTTTTGAATCTTTTTTCTGTATAGTATTGCCAATTATCTTTGGGTGAAGCGAACCTTGTTTGTACTCCCATGGATTTAACTACCACTTGTAACTGACAGATTCCCCTGGAAGAAGGGCAGTTTGTTGTGGGCTGGAATGTTTTGTCTCTTCTCTCCTTCCAGAACCCAAAGCCTCAGAACTACCATGTCTTACTTACATGAATTCAGTATTTTTTCCCTCACCAAATAAGAAAATGCCTTTAATTTTATTATCATTTCTTTATAATTTCTCAAAGAATCTTTCTCAACCAAAATATATTAATTATCTATAGATAATGGGGACCAAAAAGTTAACAGGTAAGAGTTTTGCTTTATATAGAGGATGGTTTTGTCTGTTATAAGGCAGTACACTCTTAGTCTAAGATTATGAGAGAATTGTTTCCAGAATTACCTAAATGAGAAACTTGGGAGTCACCTAGTTCACTTCACTGACTACCTTCTGTCAAAACTGGTCTGTTCTGCCTCATTATTTTTTCTCTGACTTCTTTGTTCTTGCCTTAGCTGCTGCCCTGTAACTCCTCTCTCTGCTTTCAGGCTTGTCTTCTTATCCAGTCTCCAGACCTACTAACAGTCTCCAAATTGTAGTAGATACTTGGAAAGACCAAAGTCAACATATTTATCTACAGATACCATACCTAAAACCTTCATATACTCACATAGTTGAATTTAAACTATCTCTACCCAATCTTCTTAGAAACTATTTGATAAGTGATCAAATATACTGAGCAAGTTTTGATAACTCCTTTGAATGGGGGTATACAGAGTACAATATTTTAGGTGTGATGGTAAATGAGTGATGGGGACATTTATGTATTGAGACAGCTTAAGACCCGTAGCCCTGAATTCTTTCTCTTTCTCTCTAGGAGTTGGCAGTTTGGTGAGAAAGATGTAACACACAGGCTACCCTTGATTGGAGACTCTAGGATCCTGTTTTGTGACAAGGATAATTTCCCAAGTCAAAATATTCTGGGATTTCATACTCTGGTTTCTCTTCAGATCGTATAAATCTTTCGCCTTTTACAAAATATTCTGGGATATTTTATTATAAAATTAAATTATAAGGCCATAATACTTATTTTCTACTCTGTAAAAATAGTATAGTATAATAATAAAAACACTATAGTATATCCTATATTTTTATGTATAAAATTCTGTGTAGTAATTCTTATGTACTATGAAGTTTAAAAAACTGCTAAAATAGACTAAAAGAAGGAATAAAAAATTGGCTTGGCTGCCATTGAAATATATTTGACTTTGTCAGGGATACTGTAACAAAAATACTATAGACCAGGTGGCTTAAAAAAACTCATATTTATTTCTCATAGTTCTAAATGCTGGGGTAGTTTGGTGCCTGGTGAGGATCCTCCCTCTGGCTGATAAGATGGAGTCTTCACTCTTTGCCCTCACAGGGTGAGGAGAGAATTCTGTGCTCTATATCTCTTTGTAAGAGTACCAGGCCCACCATAATGACTCCCCCTCCAATACCAAATCACAATCACCTGAACACCTCCCTAAGCCCAACTGCAAGTGCCTTCACATTGGGATGGTCGGGGGTGGGGCACAAACATTTAGATCCAGATAGCAAGAGTGGAGTCCCAACTCACTCTTAGTTAAGTCGCTTTATGACTCCACTCTCTCTTTCATCAGACAACATCAGTCTTTAGCCTTTATTAAGATAATTGGTTGTCAATGGTCAGATTAAATGGAATTGATCATGCAGACATAGAGGGACACTTTAAAACTCATTTCACATCTCACTTTCTCCTCCAGAAATATAATAGTAAAATTGAAGGAGTAACAATTTAAAATCCATAAGCACCTTGCACATAGAATTTTACCTTAAAATGAACAAAATATATGCTTTGAAAAAATAAGAATAAAATTTTAGACATTTTTAGGAAATTATTTTAGACTGATACTTTCAGCATCCTTCACTTTAGAACATTGTCTTACTGAAGTTCTGTGTCAGACATTGGGCCTCAGCTCGAGGAAGTCTCCCCAAACAAGTGGAGGTCACCCAAGTGAAGGCCATGGTAAATACTTGCATACCTGAGCTCATTTTACCATTGTCTTAGGTAAACATTTCAATTTTATTATGAATCTCTTTTGTAAATATTCAGATTTATGAAATTATTTTAATATAATTTATGTGAGACTACTTTATAACTAATAGCATCAAAGTATTTAGTAGAATCAAAGAAAAATACATTAACTTTCTTTTCTGAATGATAGCATTCACCTCCAGGTGTATCTTTTCATTAAACGGACTTAGATTCCTTATGTGTGTGTGTGTGTGTGTGTGTGTGTGCGTGTGTGTGCATGTATGTGTATAGGTATTATTAAAGTTACTTTTTATTTTTAACCAGGACCAGTTAATATAATATTTTTGAAAAGAGTAATTTTGATGACAGAAATGGGTGACAAAGTAAACAGTGAATTTAGTTGACTATATTAAAATTTCTAATCAAATCTGATCCCTGAGAAAGAAAGCAATATTTTATAATTTTTGTTTGTTTGTTTCTCCTTAAGCTATTTTAGTGTGTTTGCGTATGGTTTTGTTTTTTATTTTGCTATTTTTGAACATCTGTGTGTTAAGTTAATAAAATTTCTAAAATACACCATTTCCCACTATAAAGTGAAACGGCATATCTGAATGTGACCGAAATTATTGAATGTCTGAGATTAACATCACAACATGTCTCCAAGCCGGGGAGTCACATGAAGGAACCCTGCTATGTGGCCCTGTTGTAAAGGTCATTGGAGAATCACAGCACACTTCTCTCTCTTGGGTGCATACTTCCCCTCTTGTTCTCCTTCACTCAGATAACAACTATTTTATAAGCATTTCCTGACCTCTCCCCAGGCATATTAGTGCATTTCCCCCTTTTATCCTAATTGAAGCTCGCATGATGCTTTCCCTATGCTTTTATGTGCCCTTGGTTTTACTTTGTTGTAAGATTTATCACGTGTCACTGAGTTTTTTTTATTTGCTTCTGTCTCACCTATTTGACAATGAAATGCTCAAGACCACAATTCCCATACATGTCTGTCTCAGCATCGGTCATACTCCTTCAGACTTCATGTGCATTTGAGCACGTTACATGAAAGAGTGACATTCACAGTTTCCTTAAAGTCTCATACTAAATTCTCATCCAATGCTATCTCATACAAATAGATATTAATGGTTAAAATAATTAGTGTCATTTGATAATATTATATACAATATTTAGTTTGGTGGGTTTGAGTTCCTAATACTCTGAGATATTACTTTAAAAAGTCAAACTGTAGCTAATTTGGACAGAAATGTGTGGTGATATTGAGGTGGAATTGTTTTCTTTTTTGATGGATCGAATGTAAAGCTTTATCAGACACATGCTGTGTGCCAGGCCGTGTGTTAGATATGGGGGTAGAATACGTCTGAGGCAGCATACTGTCAACCTAGCACAGCAGCTTAGAACAAGAACTTGAGGGTGCAACATTTTTGATTTATCCTACATCTTTGGTGTGAGCAAATTACTTTGTTGTGTTCTATTGCTTTTTTCCCTTGTTATAGAAAATTTGGGAATTATAGAACTTTTTGTTATCTTATATCCCCAATAAAGCTTAACTATTCACATTTTGCAGTGTTTATGTTCAACCCCTTCCTCTTCTATTACACATCAATCCCCAGATTGGGATTGCAGCATATATGCACGTTTGCATATGGTAGTTTCCTAATTTAGCATTTCTGTGTTATCCCTTCACATTATTATATTGATTTTCAAAAATACATTAATATATTTCTCTTTCTCCTGTTACCTAATTTCTAAATTATTTTTGATATTTTTATTTGCTACTACTATAAAAACATGCTTACTTATAATCCATGATCACATACATGATGAATTCTTTATAATGCATCAGTAGAAGGCATATTATGACAAAGGACTTCATTGCAAGAACACAAATTCAATAAGGTTGCTGAAATTGTTTAAACAGTTTTGAGTTTTTCTTTATGGATTACCATATTGTTTGTAAATAATAATAACTATTTTAAAACATTTAAATATTTTTGCATTTTATTACTTTGCCTAGAAATACAAATTTTTGTACTTTAAAGTGTTAAAGAAGTAGTGAGCCTTTTTAGCTTTAGGTCCAAGTTTTCATGGTGAATATTATAGTTTTTATCCATAAATTTAATGTTGACTATTGGTTCATGGTTATATTTATATTTATTAGGTTAGGGAATTTTGACTTTCTAATGTGACAGAGATTTTCTAATACTGAAAATATCTGAATTCTTATTAACAATACTTAATAATGATATAATGTGATTATAATTCTGTATTAATTTATAGATAGCTTTTTATTATAATTTGACTTGGATATTCATAGTTATAATTTGAAGCTCGGTCACCGACTGGCAGTGACTGCGGAACACTGCGGATGGCTTGTCGACACACAAGAAATGACCATACACAGAAACAGGCAATTTTCTGTGGAGAAGTAGGGACGGAGTGGCCACTTTCCAAGTGGAAAGTGCCTTGGCCACCCTCTCTAGGGGAGGGTGCACGTTCTCCTGTCGCAGCAGGCTTTTTATTGGGTTCGTTTGTACAAGGATTCAGGTAAAGCTCATTACTCATTGCAGGGAAGTAAGGATCAAATAACAAGGAACTCTGAGGGCCTACTTTGAGTCAGGGTCAAAGAGCTGTAAAACTTTGAGGAACAAACTTACTTCCTCCTTGGACCCTTCTTATTCAACTGAGAGCATTCTAAACAAAGCACGTTTTACAGGATTTTACATATTCTTTCTTAGGCTTGATCACCCAGGGAACCCGCCCTTTCTAGTACAGGGCTGCACCACCCTGTCATTGTTTCAGGCTTAGGTGGAGCAAGAGAACTAAGGCAACCAAGAGATAAGGAGATTTTCACGCAGACCAGGAGCACTCAGGCTTTGTCAAAGCCGAGGGGTGAGGGTCCATCACCCCCTTTTACTGTAGCCCCGAAAGTCCTTCCTTGGGGGCCTCTCACATGATTGTGCCTGTCTTAGGTCATTCCCCCCTTGGGGAATCTTACCCATCATTGGCTAACTGACCAAGCATTGGGGACCAGGCAGGGTGAAGTAAAAGGAGCAGAAGCAGCACTCCTGCCAGGGAGATAAGCTTTTGTCTCCTTGCTGACTTATGGTTCCAAGGTCGTTCCCTCAGCCTTAGCCTAGGCAGGGGTTACAGCTTCTGATACCAGGCAGGGTGGTTCCCAACAATAATTGATCTATGTTATATATTTTATATACTATGCATTATGTAAAATGTATTTTTTTTATTTGGCTTTGGTATCACTCCATATCTGTAATATGAATTGCAATTTTTTAAAGTATACTATATATAGGACAGGGATTATTCCCTTACAATTTGAAAAGCCTTCTAAAATCCTAAGTATTGATATATCCACTTCAATCATTACATTCATTCCACACAAGCTTCTCACTTTCTTATTCTTAGAGCTCTCTTTTATCTTCATCTTCATCATCATCTATCTTTTAGTTCTTTTGAATCAATCACTGTATTCCAATTTTACAGCCTTTAAAAGTTTTCTTACCTCTCCCTGTGGAGCTAGATACCTCAACCCATGACTAATCCAAATTTAGCCCAACACTCAGTTACTAATTCCAAAACACAGGCAGTTGAAAACCAATTATAGCCCTCTTCAGGGAATTTTCCGTAAGACTTAAAATGAATGTTGAAGGCTACTCATAAATACATAAATAAGTAAATATACACTCAAGAACACATTAGAGTGTAAACTTGAGGACATGAATGTTTGACTCTTGTTGACCCTTGTACCTCTGCATATAGAAAAATAGTTCCCCATTGTGTGTTGGCTGAATGAATGAATGAACATATTTCTTCAATCCCTACTGTTTTACCTGATTTCCATCTGTAGTATTTGCCTATGACTCACCATAGTATGTACCTAAGACTCATCCATTGTACAATATTTACCTACTTTCATCCTTCTTGTGGCCTGACCTCTGCCCTGATTATCTGCAGTCTCAGTGGTCACACTTTATATTTGAAGATTATTGAATTAAATGCAGTTCTCTGAATCCACCCTACATACTCATACTCTGTGCTTTACACTCAGTCATTTGTCTAGAAAAACATAGGGTCACTTTTGCCTGTTTAGCTCCTTTTCCTTCATCAAACTCATTTTAAGAACTAGATGTTTTGTGAAGTCCTCCCTAGCTGCTTCCCTTGGATTATATCTATCTTCTTTGTTCTCCTATCATATGTTGTGCATCCTTACACTGCAGCATTTAAGCTGCCATGTCCTGCCTTTCATGCCTGCCTAGTTACTTCTCTGGATCTTCTTCAAATTTGTGAGCACCTCAAAGATAGACACTGCCTTTAATTCCTGGATCCCCAGCACCTCACACAATGGATATCATATTCATGATTAATGAATCAATGACAATTTAGATTATAAACCTACTCATCACCTTTGCTTTATAACATTGTTGTCACTTTATGATGTTTTTGGAATATCTTTTACATGAAAATAATGGAATTTCTAAAAATGTTTACTTTTTATAGATATTTTATTTGAAAAGCAAAAATTATGACATTGCTAAATAACTACAGGTTTGTGTTCTAAGGGAAACTGAAACCCCAGATAGGTTGACAATTGTAACCTGTGAAGGTTTTAGTTTCTCTTTTTTTTCTTTTTACATAGCACTGCTGCTCTCTGCATCAGCGTGTGAGTGGAGGAGTCCTGAGCAGGGAGTCAGTACCCAGACACTCTGAATGTGAGGGAAGAAGCTCTGGTGGTGGCTGTGTGCATCGTTGGTTCAGTGCTTACAGTGTCAGGCAGAGTAGGTGATCCAGTCAGCCTTGGACCAACTCATGCTGTTTTCTATTTCTGTTGTCTTTATTTATATTGCCAACCCACTCATTAACTGCCAAAAAGGGAGGAACCTAGGGAGAAGGAGATGCAACCTAAAATGTAGTTAGGGTCACTGTCTGTAGAGGAACAACTCCAAAGGCATTTATAGGAAACCTGTGTCATCTCAATGCCAAACTCTGAAATTGACACATCAGTGTTTTCTGCCCTTATTTTCTTACTTCATATAAAATTAAATAATCTCTTCTGTCTACCACTTACTTAACTTAAAGGGTAATAGTCCTACAGGAGTCAGTGTTCATGAAATAATTTTTTTATATCTTGTATTTTGATTTGTTTATTTTTCTTCTCTCTGATTCGTTTTGCCATTAACACTTGATTTCTTTTGCCTTGTATTCTTTTTATATTGATCTTTATTGGCATTGTATTTTCAATGTCCCTTCTGTTCAGGTAGTAGCATTTTCTGTTTATAATCTAAAGTGTGGAAAATAGAGTTTCTGGCTACAACTTATGTTATTGCACTTAGGTTTTGTTATCCCTCACAAGTCCATATATCCCTTTTAAATGACCTATATTTCTTTATTAGTAGTACTTTTGAAGGTTAATCATAGTAAACAAATGCTCTTCAAAATTACCATGAGCTCCTTAACTAAAAATGTAGACCACAAGGATTATTAAAGCATTTTTATATTATATTTTAATTTTTATAAATAGAAGTAGGAAGAATAAAATATATCTGCATTGCAATGCAAAAAGTGGGTAATTCTTCAGTAGTCAAAAAAGAGTACTCTACCGTGATGTAAATTGTGAATATTGATTGTCTATCTGCTATGCTAGGACACTGCTAATCACTAGAGAAAAAATACAAGTTCAAGTCATTGTTTTCAAGGGCTTTACATAGTAGATTATTATAATTGATTTTCTGAGTTTTAAAAAATATAGTATATTTTTTAATCCATGGCTCTCTATAGTACCATTTAAAATTATGGGACATGTTCATTATTTTTAAAATCTAAAAAAGATTCTGAAAAGTTAGCATATGATCTACTCTACTGTAATGTGCTGCTAAAAGAAATCCATTAAAACATAAATTTTACATTTAGAAGAGACATTAGAAATCACCTTTGTCAAAATTCTGTCATCCCTCTTTTTTTTCTCCTTTTCCCATATTATATACAAGAAAACTGAGACTGATGAGTGCTAAACAGGCTGTCTAGGATCAGAGAGTTGGGCAAATAAGTTTCTTTTTCTTTTCTTTTTTTAAAGATTTTATTTACTTATTTTTAGAGAGAGGGGGAGGGAGAGAGAAGCAGAGGGAGAGAAACATCAATGTGTGGTGGCCTCTCAGGTGGCCCCCACTAGGGACCTGGCCCACAACCCAGGCATGTGTCCTGACTGGGAATTGAACCAGCAACCCCTTGGTTTGCAGCCCACACTCAATCCACTGAGCTACAACAGGCAGGGCACAAGTAAGTTTCTTAAGTCTGCCTGGAGTACTCTTTAAAATACAGCCTATGAAAATTGGCAGATTGATCTCCATCCCCCACAAACAGCCATAACAGAGACATGAGCCTCCTCTGGTAACAATTAGCACTTTCAGAATTACAAAGCCCCACACATGGGCCTGTAAACAATAGGAGGAACTTCAGTGTGTTTCGCAGTATGAGAATTTAAGGATGATCTTAATTTCTTGCCTAGGGAAAAGTCCTTGTGCACTTCAATAGGAGGAAATAAACTCTTCTCCCTAAAAATGAAAATTTTTCATCCAGGTCAGTTGAGTGCATACATATCTGCCACTTGATATGACTCTATTGCTTCAAGAAGAAAAATATCAGCCAAGCTCCCAGCCAGTTCCTAGGAGGAGTCATAGTGTTAAGAATAAATATTTTTTGATATATAGTAGATTTGTTTGACTGAAACAAATAATATCTTAATGGTTTCCTGCACTTTCACAGATTAGATATTATTATTACTGAGTTGTTTTATGTGTCTTGATATAATATTACTGATCAGTTTTAATTGCTTCTTAAGGAAACTTCTAGAACTGGAATATAGAGCCTTGTCAACACTACAAGGTTTACAGTTGTGAGTACATGAAACACAGAGTTTCTTCTTGTATTATTATTTATTATTTATTATTTTCCATACAAATAACTGTAAACTTACTCTTGCTTTATGTTGTTTTATGTTTCAGTCACTGTCATGTACTTATCCCATTTTTGATTCCTTTTCATATAAATTGTTACTTCTCATAGGGATGTAGGCTCTACTTCTGTGGCATCCTCACATTCATGCATTTGATAGAATGGTAGGCTCTAGAAAACCTGAAACTTGAATTATTATTTATTTTTCAATTGTCTATTAAAATCCACTTGTGATATATAGTTCAGTATGTTAAAAATAGGCTTACCTTTTGACTTTCACTGAAATAGTTAAATTGGATGTAAAATATTTATTTATAGTAACTGCATATTTAGCTAAAAATTGAAGACACAATATTAAATACATTTTTTTATCTGGGAGCACAAAACATACTTTTTATACAAGAGTCAGCAGAAGTAGGTTTACAGTTATTTGTATGGAAAATAATACAATAATTAATAAATAATAATATAAGAATAAACTCTGTGTTTCATGTACTGACAACTGTAATCCTCATATTGTTGACAAGGCTCTGCATTCCAATTCTAGAAGTTTCCTTAAAAGCAATAAAACTGCTCAGTAATAATATATCAGATCACTTAAACATCGATTATGGTAAAACAAATATAAATGAAAGATGTAATGGTGCCTATTTAGGCCCTGAAAATAGAAAGCCAAGTTTTCTAATCACTCGGTTGACCTTGGGCAAGTTATCCTAAGAATCTTTGCATTTAAAACTTTGTCTGCACTTGTAAAATGAGGGTACTCATGGTCCTTAGACTTGTAGAATTGAGGTGGAGAATTAAATAAAAGTACTTAAAGAAATTACTATGGCGTGCCAATGTAACTACATATACCACATTACTAGATTATGGCCAAATAATGTTAGCAGAAAATAAGGTAAGTGTTTTTCAGATATTGTCTTTGAACTTTGTGTATCTTGTTGAGCACATTAAGATATGGTTTTCCTAAAATTAAGTTTTCTATAATAACTGTGATCATTTTATTGTTATCAAGTTGACCCAAATATTTGGCTAGGCATTATTTCTGGGTGTGTCTGTAGGGGTGTATTTGAATCAGATTAGAACTTGAATCAGTGGACTCAGTAAAGAAGATTGTCCTCACCAAGATGGGTGGCCATATCCAATTGTTGAGGGCCTGAATAGAACAAAATGCAAAAGAATAGAAAATATGTTCCTTCTGCCTGATGGCTCATGCTGGGACATTGGTCTCCCACACTTGGACTGGGATTTACACCCTTGGCTTCCCTGGTTCTTTGGCCTTTGAACTAAGACTAAAATACAATTCCAGCTTTCCTGGATCTCCAATATTCAAATGATTGAACTTCTAAGCCTCCATAATCGCAGGAGCTAATTCCTTATGTTAAGTCTATTTGTTTGTCTATCTACCTATCCTACTGGATCTGTTTCTTTGGAGAAGCCCATCTAATATAATAATTAATGCAATAATGTAGTTATGATTATTAAACACCTGATATATGTTAGATATTTCTATTAAGTGCTACATATATATTCAAGCTGTCAATCACTGATTACTCACCAAAACCTTATGAGGAAGGGTTCATTATCTCATTGTACAGATGAGGTAAAATTCATGCAAGGGTCCATCAGATAGAAGCTCACACTCTCTTCCCAGAGCTCTAATAGTTTATTATTATATGTACTTGCCCATAAATGTTACCCCAAATAGTAAGGAGGGATTCTACCAAGTATCCCTTGGTGCTGTCCACCAAGAAAATCTCCCAAGATAGATTTCTGTGGGAAAAAAAGGAATCCTTTACTTAACAATTATATAATTTGAAATAATGGCATGTTTCTGCCTAAAATACATGGGTAACAAAAGTAAAGGGAAAGAAAAAGTCAAAGTATAATATCAAAAATAGCTACTTAAATATTTGTCATTACAAGTACTACATGGGTTCAAGAATAGAAAATAGCACAAGAACAAAAATGTGCTCACAGTGCTGACTATTATTACCAAGCTCTTTGAAAATAATGGCAAGTTTCTACCTGAAAGCTTGTCTCCTTTAAGACACCCAGAGAAAAATCACCCTGTCAGCCTCTTCCAGCTCAGTTCAAGATTGCACCAGGAACCTCTTTTTCCACCCAAAAGTATCACAAATGTAGGTGGCTCAGCTGGATTCCAGTCATTGTCCAGCTTCAGGCATCTTTCATAGTCTGTGCCCCTGGTGACTATTGATGTGCCCCTTGCTGAGGGGGGAGAAAGGACTTTTTGCTTTCCAGCATGTTCTCTTTGAAAGTCCTCTCCCAAATCCCATGCATGCCAAAAGTCAGTGAGAGTGTCCAGCCTTCCAACCAATGAGGGCCAGTGTTGGCCATGTTTGCCTTTGCCCGTCTTCCAGCCACCATGCTTAGTAGGGGGCAAAGTCTCCAGTCACTCATGCTCTGTACAAGCTTCTTTCTCTGATGGCCTTTCCCTTTGTAGGGAAGGCAAGCTGCTTCTGACATTAAATTTTGCCTTGAGGTTTTCTCCCTGCCCCTTGCCTTCTTTTGGTGATTTGGCCTGATCCCTCTGTTACAATCCTCCCCTTTCCCCCATTTAACACTCTCTGGACTTCATAATCTTACAAAGACAATGAGTGAAGATCTCAGTCTTCTGGAACTGCTTCCTGATGACCATGATATAGTCCTAACTATCCCCTAGGTCCAGAGATCTCTAACAGAAAGGGAGTACAGAATGGAGTGGAGGGGAGTCTTCTCATGAGAGAGCAGGATCTTGCAAGGTCCAGGTCAGTTGGTTGTCCCTGGAAAGCAGCATGCATGGTGTCCAAAGGATTACTCTGATGAAGAGGCTGGCAACGTTTTTGTATTGTGGAAGTGACAAGTTTGACAAGAGGGTTAGAGGGCATAATCAAAATCGCAGCCAAATAACCAAGGTAGGGACTGTTACAAAAACTTTTCTAGGGTATGGACTCATAATTACCGTGCTTTGTTGTACAAAATTTGAGTATTTAACAATTTTTCTCATTAAAACTCTTGGACAGATTTCTGGTTCACATGAAGACAAAGGAAGCCCACTGCAGTTTAACTATCCCATTGACTAAAATCAAATACTCTGGACTAAATAAATAAATAAATAAATAAGGATTCTTAAAAAGTAAATAGAAGTACTTAAATAGAAGAGATATGTCAACACTTGAATAACAGTGGTGATGATTTTCTTGAAGTTTTATTTTCTTCCTTTATCTCCTGGCCAGAGGATTAAGGAAAAAAATGGCCCAAGTGAGTTTTGTATAACGAATGAAGCCCTCTTCTTTTTTCCCCTCTCCCAGCACTGACTGAAGCCCAGGCCCAGTGATACTACTGTATTTTTTTAGTGCCACAGGTGCCTAAAACCTAAGAGACAATCCCTTTCATTAGAGAAACCAGGAAAAGGATCCCCTGTTCTACTATGTATAGGGGAAGGAGATCCATATTATTTTTCTCTCTCTCTTGCCTCATTGCTCTACTTCCAGTTGTCCAGATATATACACGAATATAGAAGGCTAAATCTCTGAAAGAGTTGTATATTTTGGCTAGATGAATCACCAAAGTTGTTTCTGGAAGTCACAGAGTGAAAGTTAAATCTGTTAGAAGAAAGAGCTGGAGAAGAGGATACCTAATTTTGTGAATAAACTAACACAAATCCTAAGATCGCCCCTGAACTGTGATTGGGCAGAACATACTCAAAGAAACATAGCAGAAGCTTCAAGAAGAGAAGGAACATATAAAGATCTATCCAAGCTCCAGGCTAACACCCAAGAAGTTCATGTGATAAGCAGACACAAACAACATACTTGGAGCTTTGAAAACTAACCTGATATTTAAACCAACTCCAATAGAAAGCAAAGTGAACCTTCCAGCCTGGACCAACCAGGTAGTTGCCTGCTAAAACAAATAAACATTCTTCACATAAATTTAACAGGACCCAACATTTCAAAACACAATATCAATATGTCCATAATACAATTCAAAATTACTCAACATACTGACAATCAGGAGAAAAATGGCATCAATTCTTAAGGGAAAAGACAATAAAAGGTCATCCCAAGTGACTCAGGTGTTGGAATCTCTAGACAGTGACTGTAAAGTGGCTTCTGTTACCAGGTTTTATGAGGCAAAGGTGATTACTAATGAAACAACTGAAAAAATATAAATTCTCAGACAAAAAATGAAATATTATTTTTTTAAATAGAGATTTAATGTGAAGAATACAATCCAAAATTTTGAAAATTGACCCAGTGGATTCAGGAATACAATGGAGTTCAGAAAGGGAAAGTACAGGGAATCTTGCAAACATGAATAAAAAGAAAGCTTCATTTTTGTGGCCTAGTAGTATTCCATTGTTCCTTTGTGACAGCCTGGATGGATCTGGAGAACATTATGCTAAGTGAAATAAGCCAGTCAGAGAAAGAAAATACCATATGATTTCACCCATATGTGGAATTTATGAACAAACCAAAGTAACAAGGAAAACAGGGTCACCCAACTCATAGGTGGAGAGCAGGATGACAGCTAGTGGGGAGAGGTAGGTTAGGGATTGGAGAAATTGAGGAAAAAGGACTCATGGACAGTAGTGTGGTGATTGCTGGGGGAGGGAGTATAAGGAGACCAAAGGGTAATGGGGAAAAATACAATAAAGATTAAATTAAAAAAAAAGCTTCAAGCAATGGTAGGATAGCTGGACCTCAGTTAAATCACGCATGCCTAATATTGGTCCCTGAACCAACCATGGAAAATTCATCAAAGGCAATAGGACCACATAATGGAAAGGTGAGGAACATTACAGTAGAGAATATGTGCCCTTCATTTCAAGCATATCTAGCTCTGTAATTATGTATGATGTACAAAATTCCTTGAATCAAGCTTTTTCACATTCACTTCACAAGTTGTATGGACTAAATAGGATAAAATGAATAAAAAAGAATCAAGTTCATTGAAGCATATCTAACATGAATAAAGTAAATGTTAATTCTAATTCTTAGTTTCTTACTGCTAAACTATATTTTAAAGTATTTATGGTTCTAGTCTAAAACTTGATTGAAACAATTAGCATGTAGAAGAGAATTTATTATGCATTTACTGTTGAAAATATTTTCAAGATTTTAAAATTCTTGAAATCTTGAAAAGATTTTCACTCTTGAAAATCCTTTTTCTAATGAAGCAAACAGCAACATATTATTGAGAACTCGGCTTGAGAAAGCTGGTTGAGATTAGCCACACCATATGTCTGTAATACAGGAGCTGCATTCCCAAACTACACCTCTCAGCCCTGAAAATGCCCGCACCTGACTTAGCTCTAGTATTCTGATTTGTACCTACAGTCAATACAAGGAACCACTTTGTGTGAAAGAAGTCCGTATTTATTTGAAAACACTATCCCTGGGTGTTTTTAGCATCCAAACCCATTATAAAACTACCTCTATGACTGATTTATCTAAAAAATTAGGGACACAAAAACATTCTTTCATGAATTAGTTTGTTTCCTAGGCATGAAAGATTCTCCTATTCCATTGTTTCTTATCTTTTCACCTCTGTAACAGAAAACTCAGAGGTATTACATGTCCTCAAATGTGGAAATCTCAGTCAGCTAGAACTTAAAATACTTTTTTTTCTTCTTTGTCTATAGTTCTTAGCAGCTGCCTTTGAGTCACAGTGTTTTTATTGTAAGCTGTCAAATGTCCTTTTTGGAAGCAATAAAAACCTTGAATTCTTTGTAATACATGCTGCTTTCCCAAAATGGTCTTAGTCATAAATATTCTTCTTATTTTTTATTCTTTCCTAGCATATTCTCTGATTAGCAAAATCTGGAAGTCAACAACACAGTTTCACTTTTTTTTCTCTATGTAGGTCCAGTCTTTTTCATCTGCACCGCCCTCCACCTCCAAGCACCTAGTAGGGAATGGAAGGTGAGGTGTTTCACATCTTGAGTAGGTAGTGTGTAAAAAGTTCTGGACAGTTTGCATTCTCACACAACAAAAATAGTTTTGAATGGCTGCTGTGCTCCAAGAATTCAGCCTGATGTGGGAATACAAGGATAAATAAGACTATCTTGTTGCCTGTAAGTTGTTCAAAGACCATTTTGTAAATAGTGACTACTTATAGTAGCATACAATAAATTTTTACACTAAGTGTGACTTAAGGTATTTAGAACTCTATATCATCTGGAAGAATAATAACTTTTCCTTTTGAATTTCTGCTATAAATGTATATATATATTTTACATAATTGCTCATGTACAAACAAGAGTAGTTACATATTATTTAATAATATTACAATTTTAACAAAACTGAAGTTCACTATGATTACTTGCCTTCATTTCTTATAACCACCCAATAGCATGCATGTGTTAGTCCCATTTTATAGAAGAGCAATCAAGGTTAGAGAGGTTAAATGTCATATAAATTATACCACCAGTGACGGGAAAGTCGGGTCTGAAGTTTTGTCCTCGGTGTTTTATACTGCTGTCGTTGCTCATCATCTTAGTTTTGCCATAGTCTCAAGTCATTTTTGAGAACAATAAAATATTTTTTCAGTAAAAGCAATGCCAGCTAAGAAATTTCTGTATTATTACTAGTGTGTAGTCCTAGTAGTTCTCACTGCTTGCTACATTTTATCTCTAATATCTGATATACTTCTGAAATGCCTTATATACCTGACAAAAAATTTTAAGGAAGTGATCCATTATTACATAATGTGTACTCTTTTTTTTCTTTGGAAGGATATGTTGAGAAGTATGTTAAATTGAGAAAGATAAACATTTAAATTTGACTGTATAGTTGATTCACTAGAGAGAAAGAACAAGCACAAGTTACACTTTTGGCATACAATAAAAACCTGTCTTTTCAAGTATGACTGGACTTAATTCTATATGTTAAACTCTATGCACACTTGGAAGAATTCAGTGCCTACTAAATGAAAGACAAGTGCTGAAGTAGTGTGGTGAGCAGTATTGATGTGTTTGGGCTAAATAGCCATTGATGCCATTTTGTGAATATCTTGTTTATGAATATGTTGATTAGAAAATACAAGGCTTGGTCACCCTCCTGGGTCATCTGGTGAGGCTGGAGAGTAATTTATTTTGTGTTTCTTCTTAATGTTCCTTTCTATTTTTATTTTGAGCTTATCACTTTTTTCTCCTAGCAGAATAAGGAGATGTTCTGTTCTCCATACTAATTGTAAGGGCCCTCCCCCATCCAAAGTCAGCCAATTTCCTTCATATCTTCCCTGCCGCCAGCAAGAGACAGACAAGAGGAAGCCTTTCCACTGTCAGATGCTGACAGAGCAGAGAAATGTGGACAGATGGATAACAGATAGTGGGGTTCTGAGTACCCTACAATTTTTTCAGGCAAATAGAGGAGAGTTGAGTGGCAAATCACCTAGACTGTTCACAAACCAGTGGGCTGTCCTGTTTGCCAGCTATCCAAATTGTTTCTGGGTAATTTGGCACATTTCTGCTTTGTTGTGCTACATCTGAAGATAGGACTTTGAGTTTTGAAAATCCCCTGTTGTGAAAGATCTGCCCAATGACAAGCACGATTTAGAATGTGATATTCAAGGAAATTCACATTCTTTTGTTTAATTACCCCAAAAGAAATATTTAAGGTTTGATTTTTTAGAAAGTATTAAAATAAAGACATAATTTATTTTAGTTAATATTTGTAGAGGTTTCATTTTAAAGCATCACCATCTACAATATTCACACATCTCTGAAATTTGAATTTGGTGATGAGATCCATGGATCTCAGATATGCAAGTTACTTTTCAAACCCATATTTTTTAACCCTGAAGCCAATTTAGATAAAATCACACGTAGTAATGCTATAGGCTATTGAATAATGAGTTAGTGTTCCACAGAAATAGTTTCACAGTATACTCTCGAGAAGAAAAGATGGTGGTGAGGAAATCTGGAGTTTCAATTAGTGCAGAAAAATAATATTAGGCAGGTGTTTATACCATAGGGTTTTGTAGAGCCCATTACATATTATTATCATTGTAATTCCCTATGAAGGAAATGTGGAAAATCATTTTTCTCAGGACACCGCTAATGTTACCAGACATTGTGAGCCATAGAATACTCTTTGGAGTAAGTGCCACAGGCAATATTTTGGCTCAGTTGCATTTGTTGTGGTTTCAGAAGGACCCTGGCCCTTCAGAGCTGTTGTGTCCATGCTGAAAACTTTACTCAAACCTGAAAAATATTTTAAGTTGGAAAAGTTATTGTCCTTATGTGCATGATAGTTATTTGAAACCAAATATTGCCTAAACTAATGTAAAGCAGCTCACTCCATTAAGACAGATGGTTTTGATAGCTTATTAGGTAGCAAGTGCATAATAGGAACTGGGGATATCACAACATAGAAGTGGTCATCAACGTCATGGGCTATCTAGTGTAGTTCACCTATGATCACAATTTACCTACAGACCTCAAAAACACGACCATATGAAATGCTGCAACCTGAAGGAATCGTCTTTCTCATCCGCTACTGAAGCCCCACTCCTCCCCCAGTGTTCCTCATTTCAGTAAATGCATCATCCACTGAGTCACTCAAGTCAGAAAGCTGAAGGGATCTTGACTTTTCCATCCTCCTCACCTCCCACTGTCAGTCAATCATTAAGTCTTATTAGTTTTAGTAATTCCTAAGTAACTTTCAATTTTTATTATTTCTTCAGTCATCACTGCCCCCATTCTAGTACATCATCCTTTTTTATTTAGACCACTTCTGCCGTCTGTTTAGTTGTTTCCATATTTAATTTTCCTCCTTCCCATTCAGTTTCCTAATTCTAGCCAAAGTTTTGTTCTGATTTTATTTTCTTCTTTGCATAGCTAATATGTAGTTCTACAGTTTTAAGCTGAAATATCACTTTCCAAAGATATAATAACTAAACTTGGTTCTTCCCATATTACACTCACACACTACCACAAATGTCTTCTTTTTGTAACAATGATTATACTTTTTATGAAATGATCAATGCCAGTCTGTGTCAGTAAATTATCAGCTTGAGGAAAGGGATCAGGTCCACCTTTGCCCACAATTTGAAAAACAGTATGTGGTTTAATTACTAATATATAGAAGTATCTGGAAGCTATTTATTCATTGTGTATCATTGTTTCTGCTTCTCTTGCAGGGTGGAATGTTCACATCCCTCTTTCTTTTCCATCTATACCTTCTTTCTAAATTAAATATACATTGTTCAAAATTCAGATCAAATATACATCCTTAGTGAATTCTTCCACTATTGCAATGCTCCTGACAAGTTCAGGATATAGCATCCTGCAGTCTACTTCCGCCCTCCATTCAGCATCAATACTAATATCTAACCTCCATAAATGCACAATGGTAATTTTCTTTGAAGCAAATATCTTGCAGATACATTGTGTAGTGAGACCTTTCAGTAAGAACGTGTTTAACTGAAATTAGTTTGGATGATTGTGACACGATTCTGTTTTGTGGAAGTAGATCTTTCTGTGTCCTCCAGACACCAACCAAAAAGTCACACACTTAAAATATCCCAAAGATAATTTTTTACTCAACTGAAGTCTGTGCCTCCTGGATTTTTTCTCTAAAATTTTCTCTGTCATCAAATGGTGCTACCATATATTTTCCAAAATGGAAACTTGCATTATGTATCTTTGGATCTTCGCTTTGTCTCACCATTCGTACTCCATCTGTCAGATCAAACAGCACATTTTCTTTAGTGTTCTCTCCAATCAGTTCCTTCATTATTTTAATATCCATTGCAACCATTTTATTTAGGCCACCATATCATTTCTCCCTTGGCATTTAACAGTTGTTTCCTAAATGGTTTTCCTGAGTTTGCTTTTACCCTTTACCAAGGTACTCATTATGTAGAGCACATACAATATTCTTAAGACATAAGTTGAGATCTCGCAACTCTTCAAAATTGTCAGTGGTTTTCTAAATCACAGAGAAGAAAAAGAGCACACCAATGCTAGAAGGCCCTATGTTATGTGATGTGTTAAACTACTCTTCAGCCATGCCCACCATCCTACATCTACCTCACGGCATTTCCTTCAGCTTCTGGTACAGATCAACCTTTTTCAGTCTTTGCTCCTGTCACTCCTTCCTGGAATGCACCTTCCCCACATTCTATGTGACCATGAACTTCACTTACTTTAGGGCTCAGAGGAAATGTCAGCCTCACTGGATTGCTCTGACAATACTACTTAAAACAGGACACCTTTGTCTTTTCAATATCTAAAATTTTGCTTTTTCATAACCATTATTACAATTTACAATTATTTTTATTTACCACTTACTTTTTTGTTACCCAGACGCCCTCATGAAATGTAAGATTCACAGGTACAGGAAAATGACTGTATTTTCCACAGTGCCTATGAGAGAATTTTATCTCAGTCATTCAACAAATAGTTGCTGAATGAATTAAGAGAATTTGATTGAAGTAATTAAGATCATTTTATGTAATTTAAGTACAGAAGATGTGCAACAGAAAAGTAGATCTGAGTTTGAATACTGATTTAGGAACTTAATAACCTTGTGATCCAGGCAAGTCATGTAAATATTAGGAGCCAGAGCAGTACTTTCCTTTCCTCCAAAACCATTCTACAGATTTATTGTGAGAACATTTGAGATAGTCTATGGAAAGTGCACAGACCAGGTTTTCCATTCATAGAGCTGGAGCTCAGTAAGGAAAGCACCATATTTAATTTTCAGTGGTAAATAGCAATTGCAGTAATAAGCAGTAGAGTATACATTTACTGATAGAAATAGAACAACTGATCAACAAGGCTATATAATTCAAGAACAGGCATGATAGGTCAAGTTTTTTTAAGAAAGAAAATCAAGTCAATTTTATATTTTAAATTTTAATTATTTTATACTTGCTTCAGGTTATAATTGTATGGAACTATATCTAAAAATACATCTACTTTTAAGAACAATGAAAAGAAATTCAAGTGAGTTGATTCAGTAGATTCTGCCATGATTTATAAAGTTTGTCTTTTGTTTGATGGGAAATTAGAGTTCAGTAACTCTCTACCAAATTCCATGTTTTTAAAATGCAAGCCAAGCCCTGCAGAAATGAGATAAGTCATGTGCATTTCTGCAGATGTGTTCCTCAGTGTGTTTTAATTATACTTGGGATAGTCCCATGTTTCAAATAAACTATATCGCTGAAGATTCCTTCAAATAATCACTTAGGTTCCACTGCACTATTTAGAAAAGGTTAAAAACTTTCATTCTCTTTTTAATAGTCATTTCCTCATTCTTTAACTTGCTTTTAACCTCTGTGCCATTTTGACATAGAGATTAAAAATACCCTGTACTAATCATAAGATGTTTTGACCTTTTATGTCCTGAAAGAAAAAGATACAGAAAAAGATGATATCATCTGTAGCCAGAGTATGTTCGACTCCATAAAAATTTTCTGTGTGCCACATTTTTATGATGTAGCTTTGTTCCCAGACCATTTTCCCCCTGTGTATTTTTGTCACGAAGATGTTTGATTCAATTTCATGTATTTGTATGTCCCTTTTTATTTCTGACAGGCATCACTAATAAGGAGGAGAGATTAAGAGTGGGTTTTTGAGTTCGATATGTGAGTACTAGAACTGGGACATGTATGGCATGCTTAGTTTAAAACAAAGAGGAGTCAGGAGCATTAGTAGTTAGATAATTGAGTAATAGCAGATAAAAACCTGAACTGATATATTTTACAGGGGGAAAAGGAGCAATCTTACTTCCCGTGAACTTTCTGTAGCTCATAACTGTTTACACTGGATTTTGTTAGTCAGTTTGTTTGTATAGTTGCTTGTTAATTTAGCCAATTACAATTCATCTCTTACACTTTGCAGTAACCTTCCTGAACACATATATTTTTAAATTCATGACACAGAAACCTGAAATGTGTTTTCTTCATATTTCTTTCTCTAACAGCAGAAAGAAAACTATCGGCTTAATTCAGTGATTATGTTCAACTGCAGTTTTCTGGATCCGGAATATGATGGGCTGAGATGTCATGGGAATAGGTTCAATTCAGGATTAGGTTTTGTTATCCTATTTAGTGATTATAACTTCTAGGCCCTGCTAAAATATCAATTAACCCCTGTGTCCTTTCAGTATGCCTTCTAAATGCCCTGCAAGCTGACGGTTCCATATGGACTAGATTGTACTCCATAAGACTTCTCACTTCTCTGTATTGCTTATCACTCTGTGACCAACCAATGTCTTTGGAATGGCTATAGTATAGCTGAAGATAGGGACCATAAATTAGTGATTCAAAATGAAAGTCCTTCTTGGATTGCTTACAGTTCTTTTCGGAGGTAGAACATATATCCCAAAATGATTTCAGTTTTTAGTGGTTTGAACAAAATGTGGTTTTAAATTTTTAATTTAAAAAAGGTTTGAGGCAGCAATGATCCCTGGAAATATTTTCCACCCGTTCCTGGAATCTATTGTTGTGTAACAAGTTACCTGGAAATTCTGTGGCTAAATATAGCAACCATTTTATTATTACATAATCATGTGGTTCAGTAACTAGGGTGGAGCTCCACTGGGTGAGTTTTCCATTCCAGATGATGTCGTTGGCTTTCTTTAGTGGTATTCAGCTGGCAAACGGGCTGTTCAAGTGTGCCTAAGAGGCATCACTTACACATGGAAGTACTTTTGCAGTGATATCTGAGGCCTGAGCTCAGCAGGGATGTCCTACCCAGTGCCCACATGTGGTATCTCCAGTACAGCAGAACCAGGGCATTCAGACTTCTCACAGGGTACCACAGAGATCATCTAGTGTTGCCAGCAGTTTAATAGAGGTTGCAAGGCTTCTAGAATATCATGTAAGTCACCAAGGTCAGCCCAAATTCAAGAAAAAATAATTAGACTCCACTTCTCAATGAGAGTAATAACAAAGAACTTACAGTTCTCTTTAACCTATCACATCGCCCAACTGTGTTAGCCATGACATGTATTGGGTCAATTCTAGCATACTTTGGGACCACTAAAGTGGCAGGGTAGTAACTTTGGGTCAATTAAAAATTCCTCTTCCTTATCATTTCTCCTTTATACATGTGTATTTATTTGTTCGTTCATTCAACAAAGATTAAATAATGACCTATCACATGGAGGCATTGTTCCAGGTGGCAGGAAAACAGGAGTAAATCCCTCATAAAACTTAAATTCTACTGAGAACAAGCAGGTAATTTACAGATACACTTCAAATATTCTATTGACAAACTTTTGCAGTTTGATAACGCCCCCATGATATAGATGTTTATAAATCGTGCTTATAATTCAAATTAAAAAATAAAATTCATGAAAGTTAATCTTCCTCAAGTTCACACAACTCATTTTTTAAAAATCAGCTGTGCCTGATTGTAGTTTTTATATTTGTATATTAACGAGATTAATTTTTGGTAGCAACGACTTTTTTTTTCTAATTACAAAATTGCGAGTTATTTTTGGAATAAGTTAGAAAATGTAGTAAAACCAAAAACTGATACTAAAAATCACAGAACTGTATGTATACCATTCAGATGTAGTCAGTGTGATCACTTGGGTATATCCCTGTGTCTGTTCACTATTGCTGTGAAACAAACTACCCCCATAGTCTGTGGCTTAAAATAACTACCATTAGGCTTGTTAGCGTATGAGTTGTTAGTTTAGACTGGGCTCAGCTATGCTCTTCCAGCTCTCCAGGGGGCTTTCACATGCTTGTGTGCCCAGTTTCAAGTCAGCTAGCCAACTCTGCTTCTGGGTGTTAGTAGGCTGACTGCTAGGGAGCCACAAATCCCTCACAGGGTCTCTCCTGCTACAATAGGCTGGGGAGCACTTGTTAACATGCCAATGATGGGGTCAGGAAGAAACAACAGAAGTGTGCAATGACTCTTGAAGTCCAGACTGGCATATTAGCACAAAGCAGGTTACAAGATGAGCTCAGGTTTAAACAGTGGGGACATTAACTCCAACTCTTAATGGAGGTTGATGACAAGCTATATTTCAAAGGGTAAAGAATGGTAGCCATTTTTTTCAATCAACCTGCCACAAACCTTCCATTTTTTACTGTAGGCTTTTTAATAACTAAACATAAATATAAACACAAAAGCACATAGGTTTTACATAGACATTTTATATTTTACAGCTATACTCTCAGCAATAGTTTGAGATTATATTTGCTGCTATTTTTAAGCAAAATGACCTATTATAATTGCCTAAACTTGCATTTGTTTGATTACATGTGAAATTAAGCATAAATTCCATATATTTATTGGTTACATTTTAACAATATTTATAACTTGCTAGGATGAAAGAAAAGACTAAAGAAATTATTTGAAAACATTTTGTTCTTAATGAATAATTGTAAGCTTTTAGTGTGTAATTGCAAAAGGAGCAGTAGCGTGTCATTGCTGGTCAGTGCGTGTACAGTGGAGAAAACCATCATGCATACGGGACTTACATGGCATCCTGAATGTGGAGAGAGAGGGAGAATTAAAAATCAAAGACACTGTTGGCATGACTGAAAGATTGAGGTGCTGCTAACAGAAATTGTGAAGTGTGGAGGAAAAAGTGATTTTATGAAAAAACTCACTCAAACATTTTGACAATAAGATACAATCAGAACATCAAATGGAGACATTAAGCAAGCAGTTGATAAACTATGGAGATGTGTTGTTTTAAAATAAAAGTCATAGTGGGAAAACCTTTTACTGTCCAGGAGGATAAGTGTTATTTCTCAATCAAGAGAAACACATATATTTGATAAGACCATGAAGAATGTTACATTTAAGGGACAGAAGAAGGAAGGGAGGTGAGCAAAAGAGATGCTAAGGACTGAGTAGTATCACAGAATAATTTCTTTCTCGTTCTCCAAAGCTACTATTTCATGCCTTCTCTTATATCAACCCACTATTGTACTTGTTTTCAACTGACAATCATTTCACACATTTGGTTGTTAAAAATAAAAGCACTCAGAGATCTTCAGGGCAGTGAAAATACTCAGTATGATGCCTTAATGATGGATGCGTGCCACAATACACATCCAAACCCATGGAATGCACAACACCAAGACTAAACCCTAATGTAAACTATAGACTTTAGCTGATAATAATGTTATCAGTGTAGGTTTCTCATCTGTAGGAAATATACCACGCTGGTAGGCAATGTTGATAATGGGGGAGGCTGTGCATACATGGAGTCAGCGGTTATATGGTAAATCTCTTACCTTACCCTAAATTTTGCTGTGAATCTAAAACTTCTCTAAAAACTAGTCTTAAGAAAAAAATAAATAGTTATATTTAACAATCTGAAATATTGGCATGGTTCGCTGAAAAAAAATCATGACTAAAATTTTTGTAAAAAGTAAAAAACAAAACAACCTCTCAACTGCCTATACTTTCCACCACCAAACACAAATGCACCCATCTTGTTTTTGTTCTACCCTTTACAGTCAAAAGAGTAGTCCTTTCCTCTCAGGAGCATTGTTCAGTGGGTCCCTTCCCTTCCTACCTTTTTAAAGACTCAGCCTTCCCCTGATCCCTCTCTTTGTCATCATTTGGTTCTCTCTTTCTTCCAAATTCAGCATAAACTAAAAACACCTTTTGCCATCATATTTCTCTGCATGTAGCAACAAAATGGATTCTGAAAGCCTGAATTATTTCACATCTGGGTCTTGCATACTTAAAAATCCTGCAAATTCTAATCCTTTTCACCATTTAGTGTTACTCTTTTTATTTCTGACAGTGGCCTGGGCACAGAAGTTGCAAACTGGTTTCCTTAGAGGATTTGTGAAGTCTGTTGCCTCTGTCTACCATGAATGTTTCCACCCCTCTTGCTATCTATATGGATACTCCTTATTTTGCTTTATGATTGTAATATCTTAAGAGGGTCTTTTATGAGTTGAATTGTATTCCCCCCAAAAGATGTGTTGAAATCCTAAATTGTGGTTCCTGTGAATGTGATCTTATTTGGAAATAAGTTCTCTGTAGATGTAATTAAGTTAAGATGAGGTCATTCTGGTGGGCCCTAATCCAGCATGACTGGTGTCTTTATAAGGGGAAATGTGGACACTGAGGCAGACATGTACTGAAAGAAGATGAAAGACGATGTAGGGAGATGTAGGGGAAGACAGCCATGTGACAATGGAGGCAGAGGTTGGAGCGATACATCTTCAAGCCAAAATTCTAGGAATTGCCAGTGAACACAATGATCTACAAGAGGTAAGATGAAATTGTTCCATATTTCCTTTAGAGAGAGCATGGCCTTGCTGACATCTTGATTTCAGACTTGTAGACTCCAAAAATGTGAAAGAACACATTTCTGTTGTTTCAAGTCTCCCAGCCTATGGTACTTTGTTACAGCAGCACTAGGAAGCTAATACAGGGCCTCAGATCTTCACCCTAACTCAACGTTTTTTATCTTGCACTATTATTTATGGAGTGTTTCTTTCCTTCAAACCCTTATTACACCAAACCCTTATTACACCAGACATCTTTGCATGCAGTAGTCTATTTTAGTGTTTCCTTTTTCTGCTGTCAAGGGCCATGTCTTCCATGTATACTTTCGTATCTGCACTTCTCTGCCTGATGGACAAGTATTGATCAACACATTATGTGAGATAAATAAGAAATTAAGGACAGTGTTGGAAAAGGCATGGAGACAATAACTCTAAGCAGAGAATTATGATTGAGAATGTCAGTGCTAAAATGGAATCAGAAGCAAAAAAGGCCATTGGTTTTGTAATCTTGTGGAAGCAGTTGGTGACCTTTGAGGGAGCATTGTCAGTAAAATGGGTATGGCAGAAGCCACATTATAAAAGCTAAACACAGAGTCTGAAATGAAGAACTGTAGGATGCAGGTGTAGCATGCCCTTTCAAGAACATTGGCAGGAAAAAGAGAAAGAGTCACAAAGCAGAGGCTTGAATTCCCTTCGGATCTCTATCTAAAATGGTAAAAGAATATTCAGATTTCAAGGTAGGTTTGTTGTTTATTAATGATAGTGGAAACCTCTCTGGATTTCAGATTTGAGGAGAAAGAACTCAATGGAATGAGAGGAATGAGGGGCTGATATGAAGCTAAGTCTTGAAAAGAATAAGAGACCAAGAGTCAGTAATAAGGATAAAGAGTAGATGCCTTTGCCAACATTCTTACTTGGGAATAAGAATAAATCAGGGTAATGATGAAAATGCACTAAGTGTGATAGAGAGTCTCATATTGAATGGCTTTATTTTGTTTTGTGTTTCCTTATCTTCCTAATGAGGTTATAAACATTTTCAGATCCACGATTCCCTCTATACATACAAATCAATGTAAAAAAATATTTTAGGTGAAATCTTCCTGTCTTCAGCTATACTTAGATTGTATATTGTAGCAAAATTCTTGTTCTCAATTTTATGCCCATCTTTAAAGTTGTCATGTATTTCATTCCTGGAAAGGGATGAAAAGTTATTTTTATTAAGTTATTTTCTATTAACAGAATAGCTGATGTTAATTGAGTGATTATTCTATGCCAGACTCTCTATTAAGATTTTTAAATATGTTTTATCATTTTTTTCTTTGAAATAAGAGAGACACATGCATTTTGTATCTTTATACAGATGGGGAAACTAAGGTTTACACAAATTACTTGCCTAAAATCACACAGAAGTTGCAGAAATTATGTCTGCCTATCTGCAGAGCTTCAGCTATAACCTTGTGTTATTGCAAAAATGGATATATAAAACGATTGCCCAAAAGAAACTTTTAGCTGTATATTAAGCTGAATTTTTCAAGTTTTATTATCTGTTTAAAAATATTATTTACTATAAGAGTAGTAATAAGTCATGTATCTACTGATTTTCAAGTAGGCTGATGATTGGCTTTGTGGTATATTTCACAATGTCCTATCTATACTCCTCACAATTTCTATTTCATTAGTATTTTTTAAAATAATGCACCTAAAATTTAGTATCAATAAAACAAAATGGTTGAAAATATTTTCAGCAATAAAATCTTCCATTTCCTTGTTTCTGGTACCTCTTCCAAAGTGATGCTTGGTAATAATGAATCTCTTTTAAATAAATATTGATGTGTCCATTTGGAAACTAATAAAACCTAATGCCTTTCACAGTTGGTAGCAATAAAAATAAAAAGGGTATTGTTTAAGGTGGCCTTAATAGATGACACTGAGACTGAGTCAGATTTTATAAGCATTTTAAATTATATTACTCAGCAATTATTTTTAGTGTGAACATTGGTATGTGCAATTATCTAATGCTTTAAATTATCTAAATCAATAGGTAGGTAGTAAAAGCTTAGACATATAACTTTCAAATGGTTCACATGAACTCACTTGACACTATGTTAATGTGCCTGTCCTATGCAGCCTATTTTTACACCTTGTAAACTGGGTTAACTTACTGTTTAAGATCGAGGCTGCTATAACACTATAAAATGTATGAATGTTACCGTTATAAGGAAACCAAGTAATGTTATGGGCAATGAAATCTCTCAGATTATCATGTCTCCTATTGTACCAAATTTTGTTTTCACTTCCTAATCTGAATTTCAACCAAACCTTGACTGGAGAGAGACACTACATCTGATCAGTTATTAGATAGTTAATTCACAAGTTCTTTTCATATATTTCAAACCTGATCACTTTCATTCCTTACAGTTTTCTGTAGGCATACAAAGATTTTGTGTACTTAATATAAAACATTCCATAGTTTGGTTCTAAGGAATTTTCTTTGGACAGGTTTGTAGTAGCACATTGAGTAATTACCATTGGGTTGCAGTTGTGTCAAGATAGCAGCAAGTGAACATCGTTCTACTTAACAACTGTTAAGTGGTGTTAATGGTCAAGTTTAGACCTTAGGCCAAGAAGGATCTATGGATATAAATATACATTTTGTTACATGTTATTAAGTAAAATGAATTGGATAATTAAGAAATAAGTTCAGGCTTAGATATTATACACTGAGATCTTAATGTGCATGTAATACTTAAAAAAGATCATTCCAGCAAACACTCATATCTTCCAGATGTGAAATGCCCTTTGTGGTCAATAGGAGTTCCTGGTTTGTTCAAACAGCTTTGTAAAGCATGTCTAGACTGAGAAGGACATGAGGAGTTATCCGAGCCTAACTCTGCTTTCCCGCAAGGCCACACTTAAATCATGTGAATAAACTGGACATCCTGTTATCGGAGTTTGTCAGAGAGGATATTTCTTAGTCCTCTTTACTTAACCGTATAATATTTAACAATTCTCATCAGTATATTCCCGTTTTTTTCATTCATCCATTCTCTTTAGTTCTATTTTTCATTAAAAAGTGCATTTTCTAATTTTTCTTTCTTCACAAGAAGATATCAATGGTCTGTCTACCTGTGATTTTTTTTCTTACATCATCATAACTCAGAACCTGCTGAAATTATAATTTTATTCTATTTTGTTTTAAATATTTGTTTTATTGATTTTCTTGGGGAGACATTGGTTCACAAAACCATACAGGTTTCAAGTGTATGGCTCAAATAAACATCATCTGTACACTGCATTGTGCATCCATAGCCCAAAGCAAAGTCTAGTTTTGTCCCCATTTATCCCTGCTTTGCCCACCTCTACCTGTAACCTGTAACCAAACAAAGATCAGGCTGCCTGCCACTTTGAAAGCCAATACTCAAGAGGTAGGTGATGAGGTGAAGTGTTTTTTCCAGATACTGGCTATCTGGAAGATGAGGCGTTCTTGTCTCAAAGCCATCTCCCTGGGAACATGGGGGACCCATGTCTCAAAGCCCATCTCCCCATGTCAGTGGAGGCAGAGGTTTTTATGAGTGAGAGGAGAACAGAACAAAGAGGTAAAGGAAAGGGGTTGAAAACTTCTCAATATGCAGACTAGCATAGTCCATCCCAGTAAGGCAAGTGACGGTCTGGTGTGCATCATCCTGGATTTATGTCATCCTGTCTCCACGTCATTCTGAATTCACAGTTGAAGGCCATCACATATCCCAGAACTGGGATGCCTGAAGGTTGGGGTCTGTATCTTCTGATGTTAGTTCCTAGGATTCTTGTACAAACATGCTGTTTATCTACAAGGTATGCATTGATCAGAGCCAGCACTTACAGAAACAATGTCAAAGAATGGTGGGGTGGCTTACAATTCCCCACTGTTACAGTTCCCCCTGTTAAGTACCTACCACACCCCTTTTCCTCTGGCTCTTAATCCCTTTACCCCTTTCATTCAGCTCCCCAATCCTCCCCTTTAACTAAGTATATGTGTCATTCCTTTTGTTCCAAATATTTCTCCTCTACACTTCTCACACCCTTCTAGATTTTCTGAAAAACTTTGAGGTCAAATCTTTCTTTATTTCTATTCCAATGAACTTAAATGCAATGGTTCATGAATTCAACTTTTTCATGCCAATAACTTCAATTCTTTCCTCTCCTTGCCTGCCCAGTGTAGGTGTGGGACAAAACTCCAACTCGAATTTATCTCCCTTAATCATATTTAGGCCTTTTACTGGACTGTTGATTGCAGCTGTGGAAAAATTCTTGATTTCCAACAGCAGTATGATCCTCAATACTGCAGTGAAATCCTGTCATTTCTCTAGTTAGTGACCTTCTACTTTCTGAGGCAACTATTTCAAACTGCCACTCTTCTCAAATCTCCTTTGTTGGCACCACCCTCTCCGCTATCAGTGAATGACCAATTTTGGCTTAATTTTGACTTCACAGAGAAAATAAAACCTCAGAAATTCTCTGCATTTCAACCCCTGCCCATCAGTACACCTAATAGTTCTTTTTCCTTGTTACCTAGAAGTTGTTCTTCCTGTCTAAGATTAATTTCTCCACATCTGGATATCACTCCTTCCCACAAGGTGAATGATCTATGAATTGAGGGTAATTTCAGTCTCTATTGGCGCCACCCTCTCATCATTTACTATACTCATGCCCAACTTTTCTCATTTTATCAAAAAATAAACAAATAATAAAACCCTTCAACCCATCCATCCACTTGCCACTCTGCCCCCTTTTCTTTTCTTCCCTTGCCAGTCAAGCATTTGTAAGACCTGCTCACACTTGCTATTTTATTTCTCATCTTCCATTCGTAGGTTAACTTGTGCTGTCTGCCTTCATCTCTTACTGGGCCACTGAACTGCTTTCTCAAGTATCACTAATAATTTGCTTGCAGTAAATACAATGCACGTGTTCATTTGCTGTTTTATTTGACTTCTCATTAGTACTTCACTCAGTGCAGCTCTTGTTCATTGAAACACTCATGCACTGGTATGTATAGCACCATCCACGCCTGATTTTTTACCCATTGCACTGAAACCTTTTCTGGAAGTTCTTATTTTTTAACCCATCAGTAAAATGCTGATGTCTTTAAGAATTCTGTTCGAAATATCTTTATGTGGAATTTCTTTTATCCTCTTCCTTAACTTAAATTAAATATCCTTAAAGTTTAGTATATCCACTTTCAGCTATAGTTCTGTTCTTTCAATGTATACATGCAACTTGCCTGTGGATATATTTACTTATTTCTCAAAGAGCTAAAATTTGGTGTGTCCACTTCTGAGCTTCTTCATTTACTCACAAGTAATTTCCTCCTCTTGCACTCATTCTCTCAATGAATGATGCCACCACCACCCATTCAGGTGTTCAAGTCAGACACTTGGGCGTGACATAAATTCCTCTATCGTTAAATCCTACTGCTTTATTTTGCCTGGCCGTTAACCCCATTCTAGGCCACAAATATTTCTTTCCTAGATGATGGTTAACTTACTAACTCTCCCAGTTGATTCTCTATGTTAGGGGCAGATGTCTGTTCTTGTCATTTATTTTCCATTCTTACAATCCATTAGTTGGAGAAAGTGTGCACATAGTTGGTGATATAGCCCCACATAGAACATTATTTATAAATTATTATTAATGATTACAAAGATTAGCAGTTTGTCAGTGAAACATATTTTAAACTCTCAGGTAGAATATCTGAAATCCCTTTCTTGAAAATATTGTGTCAGTCCAGAGCTGGCCTTGTCTACTTATGATCTTTATTCAGATCATTAATTGATTGCATGATTTTTTATTTTTCCTTTTTTGCATCCTGGCCAGATCTTAAGCTATTTTTTTTTTGAAGAACTATGAGCTCTACTCATAGAATTAAAAGTGTTACATATATCATCACTAATTTTTATTATAACCCTATACAGAATACACTATTATGTATACTTTGAAATGAAGAAACTGCATTCTAGACAAGTTGGTTAAATGGTCCAAGTTCATACAGCCCATTCTTATTCTAATGTACAGCACTACCATTATTTCTAAGATATTATTATTAAAATGCTAATTGAAAAATTCAATCCAGTAATATAAGTTTAAGCCTGCATTTATTTAATAATAATTTTATTATAGCAGTATTTCTTCTTTTAGTGAAAGACTAATATATCTGTTTTTATTGTTATTATTCCTGTTCTGCTTAAAAGAACACTTTCATAATTTCATTCTAATTCAGTGTATATTTCAGCTCTCCAGGTGGTTTTTCAGACTCTTTGTATATATATTTATGACTGTTCCTGCATTCATTTAAGAAGAAAATACAAATTGTTTGAGTCTTCTTGTTATGTGCATGGCCACACATATTTTTAAGTTTTCCATAGGAAACTCTATGTATCAAAGAAAACAATGAGTTAATACCTTAAGGACTGTGGATCTGACTGTACTGCGATTTTGAAGTCTAATGTTTAGTCATCAGTCTGGCTAGACCAGTTTATCTATCCTGGGTTCAATCTATTATTGGTGTGTTTGTTTGTTTGTTTTTTCCTCTGAAGAAGGTCCAATGTTTATAATTACAAATATTATTCAGGTAACATCTTAATCTCATGATGAAAAAACAATAATAGGATTAGTTGAAAACAGTTAACTCCCTAATGAGTAAAGTTTGAAAAAATTTAACTTTAATGCAGTTGCCTCATTTAATGTTTGCAAAAATTTATCAGTGTTGTGTTGTTTCAGTGTTCACATAAGAGAAGTAGAGGCATGGAAATGACAGGTTGCAGATAATATTATTAGAGCAGCTTGCAAACATATATCTTAATTACTACAAAATACAGCTATGAACAGAGTGAGGCAAAAGTAGGATCACGGTTGTGAGTATGTGAAACACAGTTTATACTTGTATCATTATTGTTAGGTATTGTATTATTTTCTGTATAAACAACTATAAACCTACTTTTGCTCCACCTTGTATTTTGAATAAGACATGGTCACCATTGCTGAGAAACTCACAGATTACCTGACATTTTAACAAATGTTTGAAGAACAGTTTATTAGTGCAATTATATTAGGATAAAAAGGATAAGATTGTCAGTCCTTTAGGTAAAAAGAAGTAGGGTATTGACGATTTCATAGAAATGAACATATATACAGAGGTGATTTAAAGGAAACATGATTAATTGTGCCCAGGTAGACTAGCGAAGACTTTAGTGAAGATGCTTGAGCTGAGTGTTAAAAGGTAAGTCTAACAGCATTCGGTGGGCAGATTAAAGGATGGAGGGCATGTTTAGTAGATACCCATGTGAAATGCAGGGACATAAGAGTGCTGTGTTTTCAAAGAACTCCAAGGATCTGTGATGCCTGAAACACAGTGTGAGAGTGCAAAGGACATATTTTGACTGTGTGTTCTTTGGGGAATATATGTATTTATATCTATGTCTAATCTACTGGTATATCTATATATCTATATCCATATCTATATCCATATCTATATCTGTACCTATATCTAATCTGTATAGCAGTCCACATATAATAATAAAGACATATATAATAGTTTGCAATGCATTAAACATGTTTTGGACACCTCTGATACTAATTGAAATGTGACCTCAGCCTATTGTTAAGCTGATAGCTATATATTGACACAGCCAGAGGAACGACAACAAAGAGCCACCTACTTAATTTCTCTGTAGATTTAGAGACGTATTGTACTTTACAATTAGATGTATTGTACTTTAACATTATTATCATTAGGAGTAGTATTCTGAGTTTTTTCTAAGCCGTGAAGATGTGTTTTTCTGTGTAATGCTTACACCATATGAGCAAGGTGTGGCTGGATCTGTTTCATGGATGAGGACATGGAGGATCCATGAAGTTAGTAAATTGACTAAAGTCATACAGTTGGTAAATGGCAGAAATAGAATTTAAATTCACCTCTAAGTAATTCTAAAGCTGGGGTGTCTTGAAATGTTTGTTGCTCATATATAGACAATGAAATTGCCAGTACTTTTGCATGTGGTGAAAAAACATCTTAAATCCTTAGCAGGACAACCCAAGTATCTTGGTTTTACTTTGGATTACCAAAAAGTACCAGGGCTTGATTAGCATCTTCCAGCCTCTCTAATTTTTTTCCCCACTGCCAACTTAGGACCAAGCAGAGAAAGCCAAATATGCACATAAAATGATTTGTTTCGAGTTAGCCCTCCTCTGGTATCCACACCAACAGCCTACAGACCGGGCGTGCAGTTTGTATAGTCACCTGCTGCCTTAGAGTCTCCACCAAATGCACATGGTGTTGGCTGACTCTCCCACTATAGCAAGCTCTGGATAAATACCCTTTGTTTCTTTTCATATGGATGGTCTTTTTTATTCCCACGTCTGTCATGGTAACAATAGAAGGCTAATGTATCCAGTGGGAGGGGTAACTTGGATAAGCTCAGTGGTCCAGGTGGGCTAGGGCCTATTAACATAGGCTTCAGCTGGCCATGCAAAGCTGAGTACCACTGAGTATCTTAACAATGTAGACAAACCCCTTTGGCAGTGAAGAGAGGGCCAGATTTTAACGATGGCATATGGGGTGAAAAAGGCCCCACTGCACCAAACTGGGTTCAAATGTGGGTACTCTCTTTGCATTGCAGATTGGTCATGACTGGAGCTACTTAGCTCCTATGAATTGTGAACAGCTTGGGACCAGCCCCAGGATTTAGACATTAGACTCCTTACAAAACTAGCATGTGGGTTCTCGAGTCATTTATTGGAAAAATAAAAAAAGATTTATTGATGTTTGTTCCTCAGGTTTGTGGAGCATGAAATCATGGCTACCTTCCATTTCCACTTTAAGCACTCTGTATGGTTTGAATTATTTATATTGAGCAGGCATTACTTTTATGATCAGAAGAAGAAGACAACGAAAAGGCATGCTAATTTTGTAAAGCAAAATGAAACAAAACCCTGAGGTCTATAATTTTTTTTTTTTTTGAATTAGCCTTCATGAAAGAAGGGTCTTCTCAATTATTTGTAAATATGAAGAGGACTAGTTCCTAGAAATCCATGCAGTTTGCTACAAATCTCCTCTCAATGTCCAAATTTCATATAAGTGGATCATAACCAACTTTAATTTCTCATTTAAAACATTGCCATTTCTAGTCTCAAAGGTATCTTTTTATTACCCTCAGGACTGTCATATGTTGAACCATATTTCATTCTATCTTAATTATTTTACTCCTTTATTGAGAAGAGAAAGACTCACCTTAATGTGCAGTTTCAGAAATCATTAAAACATACTCTCTTTCCAAATGATGCCTGAATAAAAACAGAGCATGTCAGTAATGGGCCATCATTGTTGAACTGTGTCCCAATGGCCATTGCAAACAATTACCAGCAAAATGGCAGAAAATGTTAATTCAAGGGTTATAGTTACTCTCTTCAGAGGTGAGGTGACAGCTCTTTCCCATCTGTTAATTTTATATTATTAGAATTTATATTTCTTGAGGAAGCAGATGGCTATAAACTTTAACAGGTGTCTATGGTGCACTGTCTTAACTTTAAATGCTGAACAGGTACAGCTTGAAGTTTGCTGGGCTGCACTGGGAATTAATACTTTAAATGAAGTGTGGGCAGAGAATTAATTTGTTTTGAACTACCTGAGGAAAATTCAATATACTGTACATGCTGGTTCATGCTTACTTGACATGGTGCAATACAATGAGAAATGTCAAAAAAAAAAAAGATTTAAGAAGCCCCAAACTGTATTCTTCAAACCACCCTACCACTTCCTCTGCTAATAAAACATGAACATGGTCCAAGGCCCTGCTGTGGAGGAGAGTGGAACAAGTAGGGAAGTGTTCATGCACCAGTGGCTGCTTCGATAGATGTGTGCATAGCACAGCTCATCTCTACTCCCCTGAAATAAAAATAAAATACAAATCTACATTCCTATTCTGTACATTTTCAGAAATATTTTATAGATACATCATGTTGTGCTTCACTTGGCAATGTTCTATCTCACTTGAATGAAGCCTTGTCTACTGTTTCAGAAATTCACACAATGACACTCCCCCAAAAAAGAGTAGAGAATAATGTAATGTCTATGCTTGTGTATATTTTCTGCAAAAGTATAAGTTCTTTAAAAGCAAGAACTGTAACTTTCCACATACATAAAATATAGGAACATAAAACTGTAGAAAACATCAATCAATGACTGTAATATGGATTTATTCAACCAACTGCTTAATGATAGTTCTAACTTAAATCATACATTTTCCCAAGATGCCTGGTGTTAATGATTGCAAAAGTGATTCAGACTTTGACTGGTAGGACAGCTGCAGGAAAGGCTTCAGCTCTTTATTCCTAGCTCGTGAAACAGTGCTCATCACATGTTACCATTTGATCAATACTTGTTAAATTTATTAGATACATCATAGATACAGAGACTATAGAAGACCAAATACTTATATCGAATAGTCTGTAACTAGTGGTGAAAGTGTGGGATTATTATTGAGGCAGGTGTATAACTGAGTGTACATGGAGAAGGTGCAGTTGATTTCGGCAGAATTACTGCTGTACATGTATGCTCCAGAAAGAAATAATGTATGAAGAATGATGATGGGATTACCAGTGAAGTTTAAGGAAAAGGCAGTACATTTCCACTCCTTCTATTTGTTCTGTAACTGTTTGGTGTCCTGAGTTGGTTATTCTGCTTCAAGTACCAGAGGCCTTGTTGGTCTACCTTCTCTGATCCTCCTTGCATTCGTTAGACCATTGAAATAACTCTGCATTCAGCTCTCTTGTGTTGTTGAAAAACTCAGTAGTTGTGCACAGTTCCTGAGCACAAACTGAATCATTCTTTCCCTCCTGAAATATAACTTGATTTTAGAAGGGCCCTTAGAAAGTATAAGTCCTGACTCAAATTTATGTCTTTTAATAGCAAAGGTCAGTAGCTAGCAATAATTTAAATGATTGCCTTAAAAAAGTGTTCCTCTGCATGTCTTCTATTTACCTTTCTAGATCTACTCTACCCTTTTCCATGTTATTTTGCTCTCAGTTAGGTTGACTGATGTGGATTGCATGGATTGCATCAGTGGGCTTCCAGCTGGTTTGGCCAAAATGGACTACCACCAAAAAATCAGAGGAATGGAAGAGAAGAGAAGGTACTCATTTTCCTTGCTTCTTCACTAGGAGGCTGTGTCGGGCTGACTGCTTCCCTCCACTAAACAACAGGTCCTGGTTCCAGCACTCTGATTCCTGTCTTTGCCTCATTAGTCCTGAGTGAGAGGCCCTTCTGTTATTAGCCCCAGAGTACTGAACTATTCATTATAGTCATCGTCCTCAACAACCTGTTCTTTTGTAAATAGTATCTTTATTAAATTTACCCAATTTGTGTGAATCTTCCATTTACCCAACTTGTATGTATGCCATCTGTTTTCTGCCTGGACCCCAACTGATACAGTCTCTGAGCGATAACTAAACATTTTAAAGTATTCAAAGTTTTAAATTGCACCAATTTGTTACTTTAAGTTTCTTAAGTGATAGAAGATTGGAAGAAACTAGGTAAAAAATTCCTCCTACCTGCTTTATTTTCTCTTTTCAGAAGAGAAACTCCATTTACCTGCAACTATTTTAAAGTTAAGTAAGTACATAGAATTGAGGAAAAAATAATAAAGCCTTTTTTTTTTTTTTTTTTTTTTTTTGAGAAATGGAAGCTGTCAAGGCTTTATTGCCAAGAGGAGGCACTGAAAGTAATCAAGGCTCTTTTGCAAAATGTGATGTGTACCTTTCCGTCAAACTCAATTAAGTTACAGGTTTGAATTATAGTTTTATTCCACAAAATAGTATGATGGAATCAGGCATTAGAAACTGAGAGTTCTGTTTAAAATTGCCCTTTCTTTATACTGGAAAGAAATAGAACATTCAGAAGTATATCCTCCTAATCAACTGTTAATAGCTAATTCAATGGCCACCTGCATCGAATTCCACTGTTCTCAGAATAGAACACCTTGCTATTCCAGAGGGAAGGTGTTTGTACTGCTATTTGTGTGTAAATGAACTGCAAGGTGAACTCCATGTGAATCAATGGGGAATGTGTTATCTTTATGTGTTCTATAAATTAGGTATTTTTGTCCTCTGTTGGCTACATGTCATAATCTAAGTGTATGCCTCTGATATACAGTTATATGCCACAGGATCAATGTGATCAGGAGCATATAAAAAAGGCTGAAAGAATCTTGGCTGGGTAGCTCAGCTGGTTAGAGCATCATCTCCATGTGCTAAGATTTCAGGTTCGATCCCTAGTCAGGGAATACACAAGTATCAACAAATGAATGCCCAAAGAAGTGGAACAACAACTCTCTCTCTCTCTCAAATTAATAAATAATTTTTAAAAGGCTGAAAGATGCTATATGAAAACAATGTGTATAACTAGGTTTTCTTTAAGTCTTTTTGGAAAAGACAGAAAGACATTCTATGGATCAGTTTCATAGGTAATAGATTTGGTCATTTAGCTAATTTCTACAAAATGTAAAAAGGATTTTTAAAATCTTTTTTGGGGAATAGTGCTGACATGAAGCCACCTTTAGTTTCAGCTAGCTTTGATAAAAGCCTAGGTAACCAGCATATGCAGTTTTATTGTTTGCTTGTTTGTTTATTTGTTTTTAGAGCCTCTCTCCTTACATGGTAGTGAAATGAAGATGACCCTAGTATTCCTTTCCTAGGACTGTACTGAGGACTCAATTAGATAAAATTATACATCGCTCTTATCACAGTGTCTGACATAAAACACAGCTGTACTGTTTCTTTGCACCCCTGTCTTGAACAAAAGTGTTTCTTCTTTCTCTTTTGAGCTGGAGGAGTAGATTTTGGTAAGAAAAAATAAGGTTTGGATGTTGGTGGCAAAGGCTGAAATGAGACTTTTGGAGAATAGAAAATTTAAGTTGGCACACAGAGCAGCTTAGAGGCACCTCCTCGAATTAGGATACATTCATGCTCCTGCTCTTGAGAAACAAGAAAGGAACCCCCGACAGACAACCACTACATACATGCCCCTGGTAGTTTCTGCCCATCTGTAAGGCCTGTTGGCTCTGCTCAGGTGCCATGCCTTTCCTTATCCAGCTTCTTTCCATATAACAGTTCTTATCACCAAAAGTGTAGTGGAGTTTACACAAGCTCTCCCCAGGTGTCTGTCCCTCCTGATTCCTGGAATATGACACCATCTTGGTGATAGTTCTCATCCCACAGCTCTGAGGGTCCCCCCTTTCATTAAGTTTTCTTTAACCACCTCCACCTGAACATGCCACCTCTTTTCTGACTTCTCAGTCACTGATCCAGGAAACATTGCAGGAATAGGCCCACAAGCATCATGTCAAACCAGCATTGCAACTAACAACTTGGTAGCCATGCCTGGGAGTCAAACTTGCACTGTTCACCCCTTTATTGGTACACGAGCCCTGACCACCAGGTCTGACTCTGGAAGCAGGATGTAGAACTAAAGAGAGAGAAATGGGTAGCTCGACCTTAAGTCTCCCTGGAGGCCAGTTGTTGTTCAGATACTTTGATGCCCTCCTTTTTTTCCCCTTTTTTTATTGCTGTTCTAGTACAATTGTCTTCATTTTACCACCTCCACTTTCCCCCCGTCCCACCCAGCTCCAACTCCCACCCTCAATCCTTCCCCACCTTTGGCTTTGTCCATGCATCCTTTATATGAGTTCTTTGATGACCCTTTCCTGCATTGTCCCCCTCCCCCCCTCCTTTGTTTACTGTCAGTTTGTTCTTTATTCAAATGTTTCTGGTTATATTTTGCTTGCTTGCTTGTTTTGTTAATTAGATTCCACTTACAGGTGAGATCATATGGTATTTGTCTCTCGCTACTTGGCTTACTTCACTTAAAATAATGCTGTCTAGTTCCATCCATGCTGTCATGAAGGGTAGGAGCTCCTTCTTTCTTTCTGCTGTGTAGTATTCCATTGTGTAAATGTATCACAGTTTTTTGATCCACTCACTAACTGATGGGCACCTAGGCTGCTTCCAGCACTTGGCTATTGTAAATTGTGCTGTTATAAACATCAGGGTGCATATGTTCTTTTGAATTAGTGTTTCCATGTAGGGGTGTACAGGTTCCCACCGTCCAAGAGGAATGGCAATAAATAAAGTGAAATAAAAAAGAGTCTACCATTACCTAGAGCCTACTCAAGGATAGAAGCCCCTTCAAGGGCTTCTCACTTGACCCAGCTACATCAAAGTCACACAGGGGCAGTTTTCACTCATTAGATCATTGTTTTACATTTTTATCTAATAATTGTCCTCATTTACTATCTATTCTCTGAATAATCTTATAATGTTTTGTCTATTTTTAATTTAATTAATATACATTTTTGCTCTTTTTGGAGTTTGCCATTTTGTTTCACATTAGAAGGTTGATTTGAACATTTCCATTTCTAATTAATGCATTAATTGTCATAAGCTGTTTCTCAAATCTGAATATGCAAAACCTAAAAGGCGTTAAAGTTTTCATGATGTGCTTTATAGGCACTCCCTTGTATCAAAGGACTAAGCCCCTTCCCTCCCTCCCTACTTAAGTAAAATTATTAAAGTCAGTCTTGGTCTTAACTTGGCTGGGCACTCACTATCAGTTTTGTCTGGGAAGATAGGCTTGATCCCTCCGAGCCTTGCTTTCCTCATTTAGAAAACAGTGTTCTATACATCTCCATAACCCATTGTGAGAACAGAATGTACTGATGTGTAAAGCTTTTCTATCAATGGCTGTACATACTAAACATATTATTAATGTTAGTCAACTCTGTTAAACATCAATATTAATTTGTAGAGTCTGTATAGCTTCAAAGCCTCAAGCAACACATTCCCAATGTCTATGAAAGAAAAGGCTATATTTTTTTTTCTGTGAACTTAGTTTAATGCAAATTCTGGATGTAGCAACTGGAGCCATTAATATGCAAGATAACTTGTCTTAATAATTCCCTGAATAATTAACTTTAGCTCACAATCTCTACCAAATGCAGAATTTGAGCCGAAAATAAACATTAAATTTAACAAGGCTTTAAACCAGTTTTATTTAAGGACCTTTATTCATAGCTGTATAAGAGCACAAATGGCTGATATAAAGTCAATATAGAAAATATTTTATCTCCTGTACTATTAACATATATGACATAATTATATATGACATATAATTTTTCTTCTGACTTTATTCAAAATTAAAATAAGCCCCCAAAATGAAACCAAAATGTCCTGTATAATCTGAAATAGTAGGGTCACCAAAAAGTTTAAAAAAGTTTAACTTACATTTGGGGAGATTAAGTATAATTTTTAGAGAAAGAGTGCATTGTTTTTCAAATAAATATATCAGGAAAATGCTGAGCAGTGGGTTAGGTGATTATTTAGCCTTCGATTCATGGAGGGGAATTCACAGTCCTGGAAGGGGTCACTCTAACAAGACCCAACTGCAGGTACAGCTGGCCTGGGTCTTTCCAAAAGGATAGGTTTAAGGTTCCCCTTCTGCAAGATTGATGAACCACTCAGAATACTTTCATTTCTGGGAGGAAATTATGTAGATGCATATCAATTCACATTTATCTTTAGTCAAGCACATTTTGCCATCTGTAACGGATGGCACCCGATGATGGCTTCCAAATGCAAAGTAAAAAGACCTGAAGAAGGGGATGCCTTCTAAATAAATACTGGTTTGCAAGTTCAGTTTTATCTTAACAATAAACACTATTTATTTACAAATTTTTACAGATTAACACTGTCTTAAATTTTTAAAAAAACATGCATTTATGGAATGACCTAGATAACCTCAGAGACACAAAAAGTAGTAGGTACACACAGGTCATGAATTTATGTTAATTTTAGTATTGTCTTTGGTTCATATCATTGCTTTAAGCTAATTTGATATATGTTAAGTCCCTCATTTAAAAATAATAAAGAAGTCCTCAATTAAAATGTTTAAACATGAATTTTCCTTTTTTTAATATACTTCTTTTTAGACATTCACCAAACATTTAAAAAAATCACTTGTGTGATGATGTGTGGAATAAGGGAAAACAAGTATGGAATGAACACTGAGCCTCCCCTCAAGAGCTTGCATTCAACATGGAGACATAGGCAACACATAGGGGGTACAGAGTGGATACGTGGCCGTTGCCAGTGTGGCTCAGTTGGTTGGGGCATTGTCCCATACACCAAAAGGTTGGGGGCTCCATTACTGGTTAGGACACATACCTAGGTTGTAGGGTTTGATTTTAGGTTGGAGGTCAGGGTATTTATGGGAGGCAATCAATTGATGTTTCTCTCTCACACTGGTGTTTTTCTCTTTTTCCCTTCCTCTTCCTCCAAAATCAATAATCAGTTAAAAAAAATGTAAAGGAGTGGTTGTGCTATCATAGAAGTGTCTGCGGGGACAATGTGGGTCACACAGGAGGAAGGAATGCTGTCTCTCTTGCACTTGGCAGGGTAGGTTTTATTAAAAAGATGATAACGGTGTCAGGTTTTAAAAATGAGTCAAGTTCTTGAATGCTCAGGATTAGAATAAAATTTTTGGAGGAATGCACCTCTTGTGATGGAAAGAACCTATTGTTTAGGATTAACCATCACCTGTTAAAAAGAAATTCATTAAAGCATGTTCTCAAACAACTCTTTATGCCTGAATAACTTCGTATTTTACTCTTCTCAAAAATACTCTAAATTCACCTATATATCCCCAGTTAATAATGCAAATGTCCCTTATGCATATAGTAGGATATAATTTTCCTCCTCTTGTGCCTTGTTCTATTAATGCATACTTTGTTGTAAAATATGACTTTTATTCAAGACTTTACTAAAGCCTCAGAAAAATTATAAAATATTTGAAAATGGGCAAAGAAAAATTGTACATTACTGAACATCTGTGAACCCTTCCAGATTATCGTCAACTTTATGTACTCTTTCAATAGCCTTTGAACTATTTCAGCTCTCTAAATTTTTAGATAACAATGCCTGTGATCTTATTCATAGACACACAAATGGAGAACAATAGATGTCCCTCAAGTTGGGAAAATTCATTTTTCTAACTAATTGTAAATTTATTTTTCTTTGCTAAAGGATTTAAGTATATATGGTACTTTGAATTTTACTTTGAGTCATTAATAACATCTTACTAATTTTTCCATTAATTAATGTGTTAAATAAAATTTTTAACATGTTTATTTTATATGTGTATGGAAGTTTTTATTTTAACTTCTTTTGAAAATATATTTTAATATTAGTATGCTTTTTAGTGGGAATCTCTTTAGCCCAAGTAGAGGCAGCCAGCACATACTTGGTACAAATATCATTTTCTCTATGTGATATAGGATAGCTGAGGAGGAAAATATGTTACTGTATATCAGTATTATAGTTTCATATACTGAATATTAAGAGTTCTTCAGGAAGGTGAATCAGGGATGCTTCATGGAGGGGCAATACCTATATTTATATTTGAAGAGTGGAAAACAGCACTAGGAACAGGATATTATTCTTCTATAAACATGTAATAAATATAGGAGAATGAAAAGGCATGGCATGCCTATGGAATAATGAGTTCATCATAGCTGTTGTGGATTAAACTATGTATGATCAAGGGAAAAAAGTAGTTAGCTAGCAATGAACTGGGAAAAGGTAGCCTAATGACAAATTATGAAGATCTTCATGTTGGGGAACTTAGAATTTATCCTGTATGTAATATAGAGTCATTCAAGAAGTTATCAAATTTGATTTTTTCATGAATCTAGTGAAAAATGGATTAGATGATGCATTGTTGTAGTCAAAAAGAGGCAGTGGGTACTATGGTTTAGTTGGTTAAGTTGATGAGACACTATTTGGCCTAGGCCAGAAGCGCTGGAGATATAGCAGCAAGGAACAGCATAAACCATTTGAATGAAAATACAGATATTTGAACATTATAGCATGATAAATAAAAAATGTTTACCTTTTCTTCTCTGTATATTTGGATGTGATAATTACCTCCCAAATTAAAAAACAGTAAAATCAGGCTATTGCCTATTTATATTGATTGACTAAATAATACTGAATTTCTTTGGTGTTTATTTTAATGCTTTCAAAATAAGCAACTCAGCTAAAGTAAGCATGGAAATATAAATAGAAGAGTTTCAGATAATAGATAATAATATTTTATGACAAAATATAACTTTCCAATTAGGAATGTGACCTATAAAATTTAACTTTCAGAGATAATATATAAAACAAGCACTTCAAAATAAAAATGATTTGATGAATAAATGGTTGAGGGAAAAGTTCATTTAGGAATTCTAAAGAAGTAATGCTTTTCAGTATTGTAGAAAAAATAATAATTAGGCAGAATAATTAAATGCCTATCTACAGAAGCTTTGTGTCCAAACTCATATGCCACAGTGACTTTTAGGAGTACTTTTAAAATGTATTTCCTGAATTGTGTAAACTTATTGCATTGTGTTTAATTCCATAATATAAAGATTTATATCTTTCAATTGTGTGTACAAGATGTATTAATTAGCTGTTTGTGAAAATTTGAGATTACTCTTACCTTTTACTTGATGTACTTAAGGGATATTTGTGTGGTTGCAAATTAATGCATTCAGAATTTTGTCTCACTGATAAAAGATAATCAATTGCTTTAAATTATTTTCTTTCAATGTAAAGCAAGTGAAATGACCACAGTGAATTAATTTAAAAAATTCATACCTCATGGATTTATGATTAATTTTAAAGTAGGTTTTTATAAATAAAAACATGTATTTTATATTTCTGCAAATCACCTGGACTAACTATGAATGTATAGTTAAAATTAATAATTATTAAATTATTGTATTTCTTTTTATAAGCTAACCAACTAGCCTGTCAGTAGTATACAATATTATACAAGGTTCTTTAATTTTTTCATTGAACTTTAATCAATTAGACATAATTTTGTGTTTGCATTTTATAATAAGGATACACAAATAGCCCTGGCTGACATGGCTCAGTGGATTGAGCACCGGCCTGTGAACCAAAGGGTTACTGGTTCAATTCCCAGTCAGGGCACATGCCTGGGTTGTGGGCTAGGTCCCCAGTGAGGGGTGCATGAGAGATAACCACACATTGATGTTTCTCTTGGTCTTTTTCTCCCTCCCTGCCTCTCTGTCTAAAAATAAAGAAATAAAATATATTTTTTTAAAAAGGATGCACAAATAAATAGGACTTAGTTCTTCTTGAAGAACTTGCAGTCTTATGGAGAAGATAGATGAGTAAATAGACAAATTAAATATAATTGTGAAGGACCTATTTCAATATTGGACTTTCTAATCATTTATAAAAAAGAAGGAAATGGCTACCAACATAATAGGGCATTATTATAAGCTTAAATAGGAACTTGAAGATATAATTAAAATATATACTTTACATATATTTATATATTATGTATTTATATATATGAAAAGTTCTAGTTTATGAAGAAAAACTAAAGTCTCAATTTTCTTAAAAATTACATTGGTTATATATTGAAATACATAAACTTTATTCTAAATGCTAGAAAAAAGTACATGTGAACTAAGTGGTGTTATTTATTAGGAGATAAAATCAGGAGTAACCCTGGGTTAGTTGTTACTTTAGTAGAATTTGTTTACTCTGTAATTAACTCTGATACAACATTGAAGTCTGTTTCCTGCCACCTAAGTTTCCCCCTGTTCACTCAGTGCTTGCTTTTGTTCCTTTATAGTCCTCTCCATTAGGCTGAAATATCCCTGTATTCTTCAATGTCACTTCCTTGGGTTTCACATGTCAGGCACCTTGACACTCCTCCATGAACACCCATGGTCCCATGCGATTGTACTGGGCTTCCTCACATTGTAGAGTTCTTGGGATATCGTATGTGTTATGTAGTATTTGACTTACAAGAGGGAGCTTCCCATGTGGTGAAGGTTAGTGTTATAGAAATCTAAAGGACTGTCTTTATAAGGTAAACTGTATCTCTTTTACCATATTTCTATAGGTCAAAACAAGTTACAAGGCGGACACAGATTCACTACTTGATAGATGGAAAGCCAAAGAAGTTGCAATTACCATTAATCTAATGAAGGGGACTGTGGAAGAGACAGATGCAATTTCAATGCATACAGAGCACAAAGTTTTCTTGAGAGAGAGATGATTGATTGGCCATGGTATCCATAAAACCAATAAAACCTAGGACATTCAATAGGCTTATGGGTGCAGGTCTAGTTCAAGAGAAATACTTAGACTAACAAAGAAAAAGAAAATTGTGAGTAAAAGAAAGGAAAAAAAAATTAGGAGAAATGATCTGATAAAATTTTGAACTGGGTTTTTAATGAGGTAGGGTTAAGGTAATTAGAAAGAAAACTATGGGAAGACACTTTAAAAAATATTAAAACTAAGGGTGCTTATGTTGTATTGAATTAGTCTTTTGGGTTCTTTGGATATATTTCCAGAAGTGGGATCTCTGAATCAAAAGGAAGATCCATTTTAATTATTGGAGATATTTCCATACTGCTTTCCACAGTGGCTGTACCAACTGGCATACCCAACAACAGTGTAAAAGGACTCCCCTTTTTCCACATCCTCACCAGCACTTGTTTTTTGTTGATTTATTGGTGATAACCATTCTGACAGGTATAAGATGATATCTTATTGTGGCTTTAATTTGCATTTCTCTGATGATTAGTGATGTTGAACATCTTTTCATATGTGTATCAGCCATCTTTATGTCCTCTTTGGAGAAGTGTCTATTCAGGTCCTTTGCCCATTTTTTAATTGTTTGGGGTTTTTTGGTGTTGAGTTTTATCAGTTCTTTATAAATTTTGGATATCAACCCCTTATCAGATGTATCAGCAAATATGTTGTCCCATTCTGTGGGTTGTCTTTTTCATTTTGTTGATGGTTTCCCTTGCTGTGCAAAAACTTTTTAGTTCAGCGTAGTCCCATTTGTTTATATTTTCTTTTATTCCCCTTGTTGGGGGAAATATCATTGCAGCATTAGGTACAATCAACGAGATAATGGAAGCAGCCCAAGTGTTCATCAGTAGAAGAGTGGATAAAACAACTATGGGATATTTATACTATGCAATACTACTTGGCTGTAATGTAGAAGAAAGTTTTACCCTTTGCGACAGCATGGATGGACCTAGTGAACATTATGCTAAATGAAATAAGCCAATAAGAAAAAGACAAATACTATATGATTTTGCTCATATGTGGAATCTAATGAGCAAACTGAACTAACAAGCCAAATAAAGACGAACTTGCAGAGAGCAGACTGACAACTAACAGGGGAGGGGAGGGATAGAGGGACTGAGAAAAAAGAAAAAAGGACTTGTGGACATGGACAACTGTGTGGTGATTGTGGGGGAAGGGGACTCTAAGGGGACTAAATGATAATGGAAAAATACAATAATGATATAATAAATTTAAAAAACATTAAAACTATTTTACCAATACTACACTGTGTTCTTAGTTTTTGTTTCTGTACCTTGTATTATTAAAATAAAACTTAGGATGGTTTGATATATGATACTAGATTAAATAATTTTCAAAGATACTATATTCTGTTTTGTAAGGAAAATCATCAATGTTGATTCACCTTCATACATTATCTTTAATAAAGCACTAAGCTATTTTCTTCAATTACCAAACTGTGTTTTACTGGTATTTTGCTTTCATTGCAGTGTTGAACAAACATGGGGAAAAACAATGCACATAAAAGTAGAAAGCCAGTATTTAGGGTATAAATTCAAAACAGCCTAGACTTTAAAATTTGATTTTGAATGTCAAGTTCTTATTAGGCATATTTTATCAGGTTATTAATTTGAGCACCAGATAAGTTAGCAAGGGTATACAAAAGACTTAGACTAGCAATACTGACTCCTTCATAATATGGACCTGTGTCACCAAATGTGTAACTTTCCTGAGGCTCAATTGTATTCATTCTTTAGTCTTGAAGATCACCAAACTAGCACATATCTGCTCTCGTCTCCTAGGTTCAGCTGCTTCTTCATTCCAGTCACACTTCTTAATCAGCAGGACAGATACTTCAGGCATCCTGGCACTTTCATTAATTTGGCTTGAACACTAGACTAATGAGGAATGCACATCCTTCTTTCCTCTTCCCTGACCAGGAATGCCAAAATATTAACTCCTGGAAATGCTTCTTCACAATCAATAACACACTTAATCCTAAAAAAGATTAAAAGATTTGTTAAGCTTTGGACTGATTGTATTTTGTAAAGTTTTCTGTTTCTATCTCACAGAAAGCCACCATGCTTCTTAATATGCCCAATTTTATAACTACCGTTAACTAGTAAATACAAATAATGTTTTCAAGTCATATTGAACTAAGTGGTTAATGAGAAATCAATAGAGTGTCGTTCATTCAACAAAAACTTCAGTACAAATAGTTGAGGCTACACACTTCACAAGGTCCAGTAAGTGTTAAACCTCAATCAGATTTTCAGTGTCCTATCAAAATTTTAATATAGTGTTTCAAAGCAAAATCAGGTTCTACACCAAGGTAAATATCTTGTGTTATATCCCATTGTTTAAAAAATAATTTTTTCTGTCATATTACTTTACTGATATATTGAATTAGATGATGTTTTTGCTCATTTTCTAAACTTTATATTTTAAGAACAATTTTTGGTTCACAGCAAAATTAAAGGAAAGATACAGATTCCCCTATACCACATGTGCCCACACATACATAGCCTCCCCCATTACCAATGTCCTCTGCTGATGTGGTATCTTTGTGACAACTAATGAACATACCTTGACATTTCATAACCACCCAAAGTTCATATCTACTTCAGGGTTCATTGGCGTTGCACATTCTATGGGGTTGAAGAAATGTATACTGACATGCACCATTCATGGTTTCAGACAAGAGTATTTTAACTGCTCCCAAAATCCATGGTCTCCTTATTTATCCCCCTTCCCCTGCTCATTGTTATTTCTTACATCTAAAAGTGAATTTAGACTTATCGTTTAAAATGAGCCTCAGAATATCAAAGTTTTCAAGCTTATACTTTCAAATAACAAAATAACATCTGTAAGATATATAAACTTTTTTCCCAATTTCAAAATTCTGTGATTATGACAAATATGGATCAAGAACAATTGGAAATTTCTCCTAAACCTTGAAAATGTGCTTAAATTTGTGTAAGTTAGACTTAAAATAAATTTGTACAAAGTAATAGTTTGAATTATTATTCAAAGTAACATTTTGAAAATATACTTTTAAAACACATAGCTCATCCTGAGCACAAAAGCTTTTAAAGCAAATTTAGTAACCCCAAGATTTCTTTAAAAAATAACAATACTGAGAAATTCAATGAAGATTATGAAAACATTAATTTTTTTGTTCATAAATTGTGTTTAAAAGTCTATTTGGTATTAAAGAGAGCTAATAACTATTAATATGTCATTCATATTAGGATATATATATTTGGAATAATTTAAGGGTGATAGAAATTCCTTACATGAAATCTATTAATTTTAACCAAGTATTGAAATAATTCTAGAACTTCATAAGTTTTCTGGGTGCTGAGGTGTGTGTGTGTGTGTGTGTGTGTGTGAGAGAGAGAGAGAGAGAGAGAGAGAGCTCTGGTGTGTGCTTTGTGAACTTCCGGTCTGTTCCCCATGCTGAGGGTAGTAGTGAGGGAAAAGGGATGTTTTAATGGTGACTGTCACATATTTTTAAATACCATGCTCTTACTGGAAAGTTGAATAAGCAGAACTACGTGTTCTCTAAGGCATCTTACAGTTCTAATAATTCTATGCAAAGTCTAAAACAGTTTTTAATAAACGAGCTGTCATATGTCTTGATCCTCTCAGATCAGTTTACTGTCTGCGTCCCAACTCAGCCTAGCAAAGGAAAGGATGGCCGTTCAGTGATCTATAATAGAACACAGGTTTTGATTTTGCTCTCTTTGTGGGCCTCCTTCACTTTTTACTTATTTTTATTCCTTCCTTTTATTTTCTCTGCAGGTGAACAAACTACTTGCCCTAGACCCTGATAACTTTGAAAAGCAATCTGAGCTTAAAAATCAATTTAAATGACATGTTCTTAAAGCATTAAGGTCCATTGCTTGCATGCATTTGGGGAAGTTAAATGAGAAGGTGATCTGTTATAACACCTATAAAAATAAATCTACTCTCAGGAGGGAAAGCTGGTGGAAGTTGAGCATTGCCACCCATCTCAGTTCTGAGCATCTATGCTTCTCTGCCCAATTCCCGCTTTGGTAAGAAATTAAGGTGGCCTCCGAGTTAGTGTTCACCAGCACTGCTATTTTCTTCAAAATGTGCTCTTTATTACTTTAGTTTACAGGTTGATTAGAATGAATCTGGAGTGGTTTGTAGACTTAATTTCGTAAATTATTATAATCCTTTGCTCTTTCTGGAAGCATGTTTGGTGAATGCAAAGGAAATCAGAGACTTACTGGGAATTCTCACATGTTGAATCTGCCGGCACATTACTGTGCTGGGCTCTCTTTTCCTTGCTGCTTTGCCATTAATGTGAAGAACACTGAACATAGGAGCACAGGAGCAGGATGATTGCATTACACTCTTTTCAAAATTATGACTCTTGTTTCCCTACTCCTTCATTTACTGTTTTTCTAAGAAGACAAAAATGTCTTTTTTTAAAACTATTTGTGCTTAATTTGATTATGACTGCTTTGTACATTCTGTGCAGCCCAAAGAAATCTCACAGTAGCTAATAAAGTACTTTATTTTTAAAGACAGTTTTTTAATATTAGAATCAGCCTTTTTTGTTTCCATGATGTTTTGATTTTGAAAACTGTATTTTTTCTTGAATAACTGTGGAAATAAACTGTTTATTTCCAAAGACTGCCTAGTCCTAGTCCAAGGCTAAACAGAATCTCTTCTACCTTGCTGCCTAATGAGTGGTCTTCAGACCAGCAGAATCAGCTCTATTTTAGAGCATGCCAGACTTTAGAATCCCCGGCCCCACCCTGGGCCTTTGCTTTTATATATCCCCAGGTGATTTTTCTGCACATGAATATTTGAAAAGCACTGCTCTAACAATTCTTGTGAATAAAAAGTATGTTTTCATGCCAACCTTTTATTTTGACCTCCAAACCCTAGCTTAGATGGTTTTTATATTTTATTTAAAGATATGTTCTATCCTTTTGCTAATATGCTTAATACACTCTATCCAAAAAAGTTGTAAAGAATTTTTTGTTTGTTTCTAAAGAATATCTCGTATTTCTTTGAAGTATTGGCTAAGAATCTTGCATGATGTCGAGACTGTTTATGTAGCAATCTTGTCATGGTTAACAGGACCTCTGGTTGAGCTCAAACTCTTAAGATATCCAAATTTGAGGGGGGAAAAAGTGTGGATGTAGGAAAAATGTGAAATAGCAGGTAATTATTTTGTGAATTACTTTATCAATCTACCAAAAGATCCCCAATAATAGCCCCTGTTTCATTTATAATAATTTAATTTGTAAAGATTCAATTTATGTACAATTGCTAAACCACACATAAAACAGTCACTAAGTTATGACAGTAGCAATTGTTTGGGGTCATGACCCCAAGAGTGGTTCTATAAATAGACTACCCAGGGATAGTGCCAGGTCTTCCTCTAGGGTCAGCCTAAAGTTCGAAGCATTTCTCTGCATAAATCTTAAAATTCTAGGCAGTTTTATTTTAGTTTTTCTAAGTGAGATTTATAGTAAGTATTCAATAGTATAGTACAGACACTTTCTGAAAAAATACATAGTATTTGAAGGAAAGTATATGCTACATGCATTTAATGTTCAATTATGAGAAAAGAAATGATTTCATATTCATGAAATATTGCATGGTTATTCTTGTGTGCTCTTATTAGTGTTGTGAACCAGAATTTTATTTGACCCTTTTATTTTTGCAATATTTTATTTTAAATAAAGTATATCAATATCTTAAAAAATCTAATGTCTCTGATCCAAACTGGTTGACTTGTAAAACTTTGATGGGAACTTCCAGATTTTAATGCCAACTTAATAAAACACTAATACACACCTGTCTGCCTCTACTGAGAATTTAGGTGACTCAGTATAGCACTAGCTTTTCATTCAGCATGACTCATTACAGTCATTTATAACCATTTCTTGCTTACACTTCACTTTCATTGAATATTGCCTCCGCTTACCTTCTCCCACTTTGTGTGCTTTAATCACAGTCCAGCGAATCTTCCCCATAGCACCCTGCTTGTGCTCTCTCACCTTTCTGCATCTTGGCATACACTGATCACTTTGTCTGTAATGTCCACTACCTCTTGCTTGAGAGGTAAATGGCTTTTTGTTCTACAAAAGCCAGTACAGATTTCATTTTGACCTTGATGATATCTTTGACCCTTCTGTAATTTCTCCTCCATCTCTAGCTTTAATCACCACATCCTGTTTTGCCTATTTTGACATACAGTTTGGGATGGTATTTATTTCTCTCTGCATCCTTCATCTGTAACACAATGGCTGGCCTAGAGCAGTTAGTGACTTTATTATTCAATTTAATTCAATAAACATTTGTAGACTTACATATTTAAGCAATCTGATTTTATATCTGAGAAATAAAGATGAGGCAGTCTATTTTTTTAGAGATTTTATTTATTTATTTTTAGAGAGAAGGGAAAGGAGGGAGGAGAGGGAGGGAAACATCAATGTGCAAGAGAAACATCAATCAGTTGCCCTTGCACTCCCTCAACTGGGGACCTGGCCCGCAACCCAGGCATGTGCCTTAACAGGGAATCAAGCTGGTGACTTTTCAGTTTGTAGGCTGGCATTCAATCCACTGCGCCACACCAACTAGGGCAAGGCAATCTGCTATACAAGAGTTTTGTGTTTAATGACAAGTTAAGGGTTATTATAATGTATAAATAAATGTGTAATATAATGTGACATATTTATGCAGCAACATGTAGTAAAGCAGAGTAATCCTGAATCAAAAGCAGTATGCCCTTTATGAACAATATTGAAATTTATTGACTTAATAAAAGTACTTGGCAATTTTAATTTGTTTTTAGCTATTCTCTATGCAGGATTTAAAAAATAATTGTAAGTCTTCATTAATAAAATAAATGTATAGTTTTAAGTGCTAACTTGTTCAATATAAACAGCTAACATCTTAAATATTTTATTCCACATCGATCCTGGTGGTTCCAAGCATCGGTCAGCCTTGTGGGCTGAGTCGTAGCATAGAATGATTAGCTGTTGGTATGAAGTACTCAGAGGCATCGAAAAAAAAAAAACAATGCAGAAATTAAAAGAAATTGATTTTTGAAGTGGCAAAATTCTCAAGAATTCACCATAGTTATTAGATTTTTATGAGTCCCAAAGTGGCTAATGAAGACTAGTAGACTTAAGAATGAGAAGATGAGAAGACCATAGCTATTTGCTCCAGATTTTGGACACTTTGTTTCTGGAGGCATGCTCAGTGCAGAACAACCAGCTGGCCGCTTGCTGCACTGCTACCGCAACAGCAGCTGTGTATGAGGGCCTGTAGTTACTTACATGAGCAAAATGTTTGTTTGTAGTTTTCATCCTGGAAAAGGAGGATATACCTAAATAACTATCTGAATGAAGGCAAGTGAGATGCAGATTTGCAAAGAGTGCATGGATTACAAATATAAACTATGGTCACATATCAGAAACAATCATTGTATCTGAATTATTTCTTATTCAAAGGTCACACACAGATCACCTAAACAGTAACAATTTAATTGTCAATGCTGTTAACATTATATCAATCTGTTTAATTTATCTTACATATTTCATGATCACAGATTTCCTCCAGGTTTTCCCAGTACTTCCTGTCAATCCTGCCCCTTTCCTCTGTGCATTTTCTTTTATAGCTCTTCTGTAACTACTTCAAACCTTCACTCCTTCCCATCCTGTACTACTATACAGCCCAGCCTTTTATTTCACCGAGGAAATAACCCTATGCTCAGTCACCATCTACAACTTGACTAACCTACTTGTATTTCTACTAACCTATCCCTTTACTATCTTTCTAAAGGGAGAGTTGTTCTCTACACTTTAAAGGCCTTCTTGAAAATCTTGTGTCAAATTCAACCTTTTTTCCTTCCTTCCCCCTTTTTCCCTTCCTTTCTGTTTCCCTCTCTCTCTATCTCTATGTTTTCTCTTTCTTTCTCTTTCTTTTTCATTCTTTCATACATTCATTGAAATTCCACTGATGGATATTATTCTGATTATTGATACGGTGCAGTTGAAGAGGGGCCTTACTAGCAGGTGCTCACAACCCAGTGGGGATACACTGGAATATAAGAATGAACACCTACTGAATCCTGTCCATCAACCTGTACACCTATTTGAAAACAAAAGAAACAGCCTACACATTCTCTAAATTTTCCTGCATTTATGACTCATCTCTCTTTATCTCTCTTTAGCGACTCAAAGGTAAACTTTTACTCAGTTCTTAATTTATGTACTTCATTTTCACATTTTTAATTTTATTTGTCAACATGATTGAACTAAGGAATATCCAGATAGTTGGTAAAACATTCTTTATGGGCGTGTCTGTGAGACTGTTTCTGAAAAAGATTAGCATTTGAATTTGTAGCCTACATGAAGAAGGTCACCCTCATCAATACAAGTGGGCATCATTGCCCTGGCCTGGCCCGATGGCTCAGTTGGCTGGTGTGTTGTCCCACGCACCAAAGGGTTGAGGGTGCGATCCCTGGTCAGGGTGCATTCCTAGGCTGTGCATTCAAAACCTCCTCGTGGCATATACAGGAGGCAACCAATCTGTGTTTCTCCACTACATCAATGTTTCTCTCTCTCTACCTTCCTCTTTCTATAAAATCAGTGAATATATCCTCAGGTGAAGATTAAAAAAAAAGAATGTAAATGGTCACAACTGTGAAGTAAGGAAAGCCCTATATAAGCAAGAAATAGCTAGTGCTTCATCCAGCCAAAGAGGTCGAAATAGTTCTGGAAACTTCAGATGTGGTCGTGGAGGTGTTTTTGGTGGTAATGACAAATTTGCCTGTGGAGGAAACTTTAGTGCTCGAGGTGGCCTTGATGGCAGCTGTAGTGGTGGTGGATATGGTGGCAGTGGGGATGGCTGTAATGGATTTGGTAATGATGGAAGCAATTTTTGAGGTGGCAGAAGCTACAGTGATTTTGGGAATCACAACAATCTTCACGTTTTGGACCTGTAAAAGGAAGAAAATTTGGAGGCAGAAGCTCTGGTTCCTATGGTAGTAGAGGCCAATAGTTTGCCAAACCACAGAACCAAGGTGGCTATAGCAGTTCCAGCAGCAGCAGCAGCAGCAGCTATGGCAGTGGCAGAAGGTGATAACTACTGCTGGGAAACAAAGCCTTAGCAGGAGAGGAGAGCTAGAGAACTGAAGGGAAGCTACAGGTTACAACAGATTTGTGGACTCAGCCAAGCACAGTGGTGGCAGGGCCTAGCTGCTACAAAAAATACATGTTTTAGACAATATTCATGTGAATGGACAAAAAACTCAAGGATCATGTTTGTGACTAATTGTATAATAACAGGTTATTTTAGTTTCTTTTCTGTGGAAAGTATAAAGCATTCTAACAAAGGGTTTTTAATATAGATTTTTTTTTTTGCACCCATGCTGTTGGTTGCTAAATGGAACATCTGATCCTGTGCTGAATAAAGGTGTCTTTTTTAAAAACAGTAAATAAAAATTTAAAAAATGTATACTATTCTTAATATTCCATAGTATAAATATGGAATTTAATAATGATCTGATTGTTCAATCATTTTGTCTGAAATGATTTTGTTTAAAAGTATATTCAAGCTAACTTTTTTCTGTGACTGTTCCATCACCATGAGCCCAGAGAGCAAGGTCATCGCTGTTGAGGGTTGAGAAGTGGGGTCATTAAGCCACAGGGAGTTTCTCTGAGACCTGGAAGCTTAATGAAATTTGCCTTGTTGAGTTTTGAGCTTACTTGGGATGTGACTCCCTTTTCTTCCAGTTTTGCCTCCTGAAATGGCAATGTCTATCCAAGGCCTGTATATTATATTTTGGAAGCAGATAACTCATTTTGAACTTCACGTCTCCACAAATAAAGAGGAAATTTTCTCCAGGATGGGTCTCACCCTCTTACCCATACCTGATTTAGATGATTTTGAAGATGAGATTTTGAACTTAGAGTTGATGCTTGAAGAAATTCACGATGTCATGAAAGCATTTTGTAGGTGGAAAGGACATGGATTTAGGGGGCAGAAAGTAGGTGGGTTGAATTGTGTCCCTAGAAAGTTATGTTCAAGTCTTAATTTCCAGTGCTCGTAAATATGACCTTATTTGGAAATGAGGTCTCTACAAGATGTAATCAAGTTAAATCATATTAAAATGTGGTCATATTGCATTAGGGTGAGCCCTAATCCTGTGACTTGTGTCTTCATAAAAGAAAGGGGGGAAGATTTGGACACAGAGACACAGGAGCATGCAGAGAAGAAGGCGGTGTGGCAACAGACAGAGGTAAGAGTGATGTAAACCAGAAGATGCCCAGAATTTCCAGCAACTACCAGAAGCTGGAAAAGACAAAGAAGCATTCTTCCCTACAGCTTTCACAGGGAGTATGGCCCTGCTGACACTTTGAGTTCAGACCCCTGGCCTCCCCAGCTCTGACAGAATAAACCTGTTGTATTAAGGTGACAGTTTGTACTGTAGTCTTAGAAAACTAATACAGATTTTGGTAGTCTTTTCAAAATAGTCCATTCAAGGTAACATTGAACAAACATACCATAAAAAACACTCAACTGAAAGAAACACATGAAAATTTAAAACAACCCTAAGGATAGCTTCTAAATTTAGAACACTTGAACTTGTAACTTTTCATTTGTTTATAACTTGTCACATTTGCTTAGAGAGAAAATTCAGAAAATTAACATTGTCTTTCTTAACATCAAATCATGTTTGTGTTATTTTATAGAACTCATTAGTTTGGTTGTTGGTATTTGTATTTTTATGGCTATTAGTTGCATTGTAAGTGTTAAAAAGAGTGTCATGGTGGAAGGTTGGAAAGTTTGGAGAGACGAGATCAGTACATATTGAATAGCCAGGAATGGTTTTTCATAGAGTTGAGATGAGCATTAAAACAGGTGGAAGATGAGAGGCCAGAAAAAAGAGAGTGGGAAGTGATCATATTTTAGTTCAAAGAAATTGTATGAGGAAAGATGAATGAATTGGACATTTCATATTATGTCAGTGGACATTAAGAAAATCAACAGTATAGTTAATTTTCTGGTGTATTTGATTAATGTTAATTGCCAATTCAGATAAATCAGCTCATTTTTTTATTCTAGTTAATTGAGATTCATATTAATTATAAAGGGAAATAGAAAAATTATTTAATTTTTTATTTGCCTACATTTAATCTTTTTTCAGGTATACATTTATTTATATTTAGTATGGATAAAATGCTTCAGAATGTAAGTAGCTAAAAACAAGCTTTTTTTTTTTTTAGAGAGGGGAAGGGGAGGAGAAAGAGACGGAGAGAAACAGAGAAACATCAGTGTGTAGTTACCTCTCATGATTCCCTTGCTGGGGACCTGGCCTGCAATCTAGGCATGTTCCCCGACTGGGAATCGAACTGTGACCCTTTGGTTCACAAGGCCGTGTTCAATCCATTGAACTATACCAATAGCAGCCAGGGCTAAAAAAAACAAGCATTCTATTAATTAACCCTATATACTCTTTGGTGTTTAAAAGTATCTGTTTTTATTAATATAGATAATTATGTCAAGTTTTGTCTTCATCTTGAATTTTCTAATGTAATTTCACCTTTTTGTGTAAAAAAAGAATATATATATATATAGTTCAAAGTGAAATAAATTATGTGGGTCTATTGCTACCTACTGTGCATAAAGATCATATTTTAGTAAAGTATGTAATATCCTCAAAGAACAATCTCAGACATGTTTGTAATAGTAATTAGAGAGGTATGAATGAGTACTTTTCATCTTTGTGTAATTTGTTAGCAATTTTCTGTGTTTCTTAATAACTTCTATAAACCTTGCAATACTACAAGATAGTGTAGGGTTTATATTTGTTAGTATTAAAGCAGGAAGTTGAAATCATATATTTCCTTCTCAAAATTGTTAAAAATTAAGGTTAATTTTTTAAAGGAGAAAAATACATGATTAAAAGTTTTCTGGCACTGGCTGGGTTACCTCAGTTTGTTAGAGCACTGTCCAGGTATACCAAGGTTGCAAGTTTGATCCCTGACCAGGGCACATACAAGAATCAACCAATGAATGCATGAACAAGTGGAACAATAAATCAATGTCTCTGTCTCCCTTCCTCTCTCTCTCTTTCTCTTTCTCTCTCTCATTAACATAAGATTTGATCAAGAAAATATGTACTCATTGTATATATAATGTGTTTCGTTCTCTACATACATTTTCTAAAAGCAAAATTATCAAAGTCTAATATCTTAGTTTTCATATTTATTTGTTAATAGAAGAGCACTTCAGTCATTTGAAATTGCACATGCTATTGTTCTTTTAAGGTTTATATAATTAACAGTTAGAAAGTAGTAACATTTACAGCATTTTTAAATCTTTAACAGGATGAATGATAGTGAAATTTAATTAATCTATTTAATTGTAGGAGCCATTAATTTTGTCTTTTTAAAGCAAATGAATTAAACCTCCCAGACATAAAAACTACAATTTCCAGAAATTTTGGTTTTAAAGTCTCTTTGTTACGGAATTTATAAAAGAACATCTATATTACTAGGATTTGATCACTGGAACCTAACAATTGGCCAACCTACAATTGTCACCTGTTTTGTTTTTTCTTTACATGCTTTTTCTAAACATCACATTTCAAAAGCATTTGGTAGGTAAATACTATATGATTTTACTTTTATGTCAAATGTAATGAACAAAATAAATAATAAACACAAAGCATTAATAGAAATTAAAGTTCTACAGAACAAATTTCCCCAAAAAAGTACCCTAGCATCCCTCTCTTCAAAGATGCATGTATTGTATTGTTAATTTTCAAAACTTCATATTTTCTGATGTTTCAACATCCCCACAATAGACTGTGAGCACCTCATTCAGGCAACCAGGTGCACCAGTGTGATAAGGCTAGTTCCTGTCACCAGTTCCCCTTCTTGCCCTCCCCCAGATGTGACCTAGTGGCATTCAAATGAACCAGTAAAATCCCCTCCTGCCTTTTGCTTGTGTACCCTACCCTGACCCCAATCAAAACATTTTCCCAGGGGGCCCTCACTCTTTCTTAGTTCCCCAACTGCTTTCTTCACCCTGATCCCTGGCACTCTGCCCATATGTGTCAGGCATCCTTCTTCTAGGGCCTGTTAATGTTAATAAATCTCTTTTACTTTCTTCTTTATGGCTTTGTGAACTTTTTGTTTTTTCTCTCTCCCTCTTTGTTTTATTGTTGTTCAAGTACAGTTGTCTCTATTTTACCCCATCGCTGACCCCGACCCCAGCCATCCCTACCTCCCACCCTCAACGCCTTTCCGTGGTGTTAGTTCATGCCTGCACCATACTGATCATCAAAAATTCTCATTTGTAAGTGACAGAATTATTCCTTACAATACAATACATCTAAATGACTTAATATGAATATTGGATGTTGTATATTTTTCCATTTGCCATGGTAAATGTCCACTGACATATGGACATTACATCCTTGGAGTGATTTAAAGAAGCAGTGCAAATATATTATTTAATTAATTAAGAAATGGCCAATAATAAATAAATGTATTGACCATTTAATAAATTAGTACCTACTGAGTATCTTTTTCATGCCATTGTGATTCTAGGAGGATACAACAATAAATGAAAGAGGTGAGATTACTGATGTATAAGCAAGCCTGGTTTCAGCCAGAAACAGAAACAGAATAAAGGCAATATGAGTAAAGGTCATGAACGTGAAAAAAGGGGTACAAATAGAGAGGTAAATAGAAGCAAAATTCATGTACTATATTTCCAATTCAGTGCTGGGAACATTTATACATATTCTGAGACAGTGATTTCCCCCAAAACTTTGAGGCTGAGATGAGATTTAACGCATACCTAGTATGCACCTCACCAGCTCTTGAGCAGCCTGTTGGGGGCCTGGGCCAGCTGGAAGTGTGAGTCTGGTTTCCTTTAATCTCAAGGAATTCTGTTCTTTATTCCAAGATATCATACAAGTATCATTATTTTCTGTGCATACTGTGGCAAAAAATATTTGGGAAGAATCAAATAATCTTTTTGACCATTTTAAGGAGTTTGGATAAAAGGTGTTATGGAATGGGGTAAAATAATCTGATTTATGTTCTCAAAAGATTCACTTTCTCACTTTTAGAGAAATTACAGAAGAGTTTAATTTAAAAAAAAAAAAAAGAAGCAGGGCGATGAATAAGGGTCATTATGTAATAGTCTATTCCAGGGTCTCAAAACGTATTCCAAGAGCAAACAGCATCAGCATTACCTGAAAACTCACTAAAATGCAAATTTCCAGCCCCACTTCCTTCCCCAGAATTATACTAATCTGTGTTTTAACAAAGCTTCCAGGTAATTCTGGTGCTCACTAAATTTTGAAGACCACAGTTCTAATCTGGAAATAATGACTTGGGAGCAATGGGAGTTACAGAGATGAAGAGAATTAAAATAGATTTTGTGGAGCCTTTTAAAATGAGTCCAACAATGAATACTTCAATATCAAATGTTAACCATAGAAATGGACTGATTCCAATGAATACCACTACATAATTTCATTTAACAAAAATATTCAGAATCACCTGGTGTTACTTTATATAATATAAATGCTTATATATGTAAACAAAGTATAAAATGCACAATAATATTTGTCTGTCTAAGTATAAATATATGTGTATGTGTATAATATGTATCTATATGATATATGTGTATATACACACACATGATTTCTTTGTTTTAAAGAGAGGTCATCTTGATGAATCTATTGTGTATAGGCCCAAACCAAGCAAGTATATGGTAGGAATGATGCTATTGTGTAGAGATGAACAGGTATTAAGGCCAGCATCACCATTTTCTCAACATGAATACATCTACTATGCTTTATAGTATATAACCTGTGTTTTCATTTGAGTACAATCAGAAGCATGCTAACTGATTTGAAGGTATTTCTTGGAAAGAGGCATTATGATCTCTACCTGGTCAAGAATACAAACTAATTCTTCAATTTTCATAACAAAACTTGAACTTTGATGCTTACCTAAAGCATTTTATTAACAAATGATTTGTTCAGAGTGTATCTACAATGACCTAAGCTTCAAATTAGGGGTACCCGTTTGCTGTGGAAAGTAACAGATGAGTGGTCTGGTAGGAAATGAAAATTCCTCAGAAAGCAAGAGACAAAAACCTGGCTGCCCATAGTCAGAGAAGGCATCCTGGTTGTAAGGACTGTGACCAGGGCTTTGAAGGAAAGGCAGGCATGATTGGGGCAGAAGAAAGAAATAAGACATGGTTCACAGTGCAAATAGCATTTGCAGGTGAGGGGAGATGGGGGAGGTGAGTAGGATCAGAGAGTCAAAAGGCAGAGCACACAGACCATTCTAGACTGAATCACTGTGTTTCTGCAAGGGAGTGATTGGAGCAGGTTTGGGCTGTTAGTCTGTCACTACAGTTTCAAAGGGAGTGTTAGGTTTAAGAGTTGGCAGAGGAACCCTTCAAAATTGTTTCAGTGGGGATTTCCATGCTAACTATGTTATATGGAGTACATGACTTGAGGAGAGTTTTGGAGACATCTAGAACAACCCAGGTGCCCCGTGATTGCAGTGAAGCAGACAACAGGGGAGATGCCAGCCTGTCACAGCACAGTAGCAAAAGCATATCCTTGGAAACAGTAAATCCCTGAAGCTGGGGCAATGTCTCGATCTTTTCTTTATATACTTTACCTAAACCAACTTTACTTCCATATATTAGAAATGTTAATAATTGGTCTACATATGGAATTTTAGTTCTGAAATAATTAAAAATGACTTATAAGCATTAGTGTTGTGGATTGCATTTATAGAGACTAATAGCTTGAAAATTTCATGACTTAAATAGCAAAGATATTTCCTTATTATGAGCTAAGAAAATTATTTTAATATATAGGTAGTTCTGTATTATATTAAAAAGTTGGCCCTTATGAAGACAGGGGGTTTGGGAAGGTAATTCCATAGAAGGACAAATCTCTCCTCATCCAATCAGCATTGGCTTTGGGGATTTTTAAAGAAAGAAATCTACCAATAGCAACTAATTTACATGTCATTAATATGGTCACATCTTGGTACTGAGGCTCTCTAGAATGATAGCATATTTCTATTTCTTGCTCACAGACACTGCCTATCTTACTGTGTTTTCTGGAAGTTTTATTTTATTATCTACACACACCATGGACTTGTCAGAATCTTAGGGCATGGGATAGATAAAAAGATGAAAAGAAAATAATAACAAAAAAGGCTAAGTGTGCAATACGTAAAATGATATAAAAAACCATTATAAATACATCTGCATTCCTTGCACAAATACTTATTGAGCATTTACTATGTGCCAGATACTGTCAGTGCAGAAGATACAGCAAAGAACGAAACTGAGAGAAATCCCTGTCCTTGTGAAAATTATATGAGAAGTATATTAGAAGTTTTACAAAATAAGCTTTGTTGGCTCAGACTCTTGATTGGGAAAAGTCTTTTGCTTTTGCTTTAAGTTCACACTCACTTACATTACTAAGTGAGTAGAGTAATGAAGTTAGCACCTTAGCATTCAAATCCCAGAAGAAAATAAAAAAAAATGCTTCCACAGAAATGTTTAAATGTATGCCTGAAACAAATGGTGTGTGATAAAAAAGCGCATTTGCAGATTGTTGCTAATTGTGTATCTTACATATACTTTTGCTTCATTCAGTATGAATTACAGTGGTAAAAAATGATTATACATTTTACAAAAGAGAAAAAATTTACTACCTGGGTGCTATAAAATTTAATGGCCTTTGCTTTCATAATGTTTTATCATGGGCTCCGATGGATTAGGACAACTTTCATGCTGAACCTGAGAATAATTAAACATTCACTTGTGAAGCAAAGTGAGAAGATTAGAATCTTATTTAAGGGCTACTAGAACTGTCAGATATTATAAAGTGTGTTGAGTAGAGAGCAACAAAAGTACTGATTACTGCTTTGAAATATTATCATAGTCTTCACTGAAATGTTATTTTTTTCCCTTAATGACTCTGAAAAGTTTGAGACATTCCCTTTTCCTCCTTTATTAGGAGGTTAGACATGGATCTTGGTGAATACATTTCGTTATTGCCAACAATAGCAATCATTTACTAAGGAGCTTTCTAAAATAGTTATTCAATGGCTGAATTTCAGCCACTTGCATTATGGGTGCTGTGGACTGCATGTTTGTACCTCCATTTACACTTGGATCCCTGACCCTGAATAAGACAGTACTAAGAGATGGGGCTTACAGCAGATCATTAGGTCATGACAGTGGAGCTGCCGTGATGAGATCAGTGTCTTCACAAAAAAAGGAAGAGAGCTCCCTCTCACTCCCCGCTCCCTCCTCCACTCCTTCTCCCACTCCTCCCTCCCCCTGCCAGCTCCCCCTACTCCTCTCCCTCTCCTTCTCCCTCTTCCTCTTTTCCCTCTTTCTGCTACAACCTACTAGTAGAAATGTAAAGGGCTGACCTTGTTTTAATGTAGGGCTAATTTGTTAATACATCTTAGGCACCAGAGCTTCCTAGTGCAATGAGGTAGACACTAGTTTCCAGCTAAAGGCTAGAATGGGTTAGCTTCTATTCCTCTGCTCTGTCTCTCTGGTGTCCCACATGCCCCTTTTCCTCAGAGTACTCTCCCAAATAAATTGCTGGAGCACGAATTCCTGTCTCAGGCTCTGCTCCCATGGTACCTAGCCTAAGACACCATATATTTCGTATGTGGAATTAAGTGTTTTTTTTTGTTTGTTTGTTTTGTTTTGTTTTTGTGAGAAGACTCCACTGCTTCTAGGCCTTTTCCATCTCTTTAAATCTGCAAACGCAGCTGATGCCTCACAAACCAAAGGTGGTTCCTGGGGAGTTCTCATTCCCTTAATTTCCTATTTGCTCCTGATTCACTTGCTTACCCTTTTCACTTGGACCTCTGGTGCCAGATTGCAAACTGACTTCTGTATCCTTTGTGACACCTTCAGTCCATTGCATTGCCTTTCTGGGATATTGAATGACATTGCAACTTTCAGCTTCTTCAGGACTGCCAGGCTTTTGTCTTTCTTAGTGGTTCTGCTGAGGGTATACCCTGCCTCACAGGCCTGCCTTAATCTCTTGGGAGATGTGGGGTAGAAAGGAGGGAGATGTGGTCGGGTGGTGTTTTGTTTTGTTTTGATGACGTGTAAGAAAAGAGAAAATGAGAGTGGTTCTACCATGATGACTTAGAGGAAAAGTTACAAAATAATGTAAATAAGCTGAAGAGAAAACATAGTAGCATCCAAAGAGTGGGGGGCAGCAGCAGGGATTTCTCTGAGAATGTGTCAGGAAGACCCCAACTCTTGGAGCATTAAGACAAGGCTGGAGGGTGAGAAACCCTGCAGCAGCCAGTTAACAGTGAGAGTCAGGGAGACGCATCAGCAGGAGGCTGCTCTTGCAGGCAGGATGCTCCCTGGATGAGAAAGGTGGTGTTTCCTCTGTCCCCTGCTGTTTACCTGCCTATAACCAAATTGTTAAATTATATCTGCCCTCGTCTTTTTTATTAGACGAGGAAATCTATTTAGAAACACAAAGATGATAGAATTATCTTTCCTAGTTAAATAGATGAAAGCTCTTAAAAGTTGTAAGTAAAATGAAATAGAGACCAACATTTTATGCATCTATCCATGCAGTATAGCTTCTATCTATTAACAAGCAAGACAACGAGGTAAGGTGTTTTTTTTTTTTTTTAATTTTGGAGGAAGGAAGCTTGGGGGAGGGCTTGGGGAGGAGTCTGATTATATTATCTGATTATAAAAATAAGAGTAAATAGTAGCTGATAACCATTATGTATTTACTCTGCCAGATACTCTTTTAAGCACTTTACATATCTCTTATTGAATGCATGTAACAAACCTATAAAATAAGTGTTCTTGCTTTTTCTGTTTCCCCAGAAAACAACTGAAGCACACACAGATTTAGTTTATACAACTAAAAAGAGGTAAAGCCAAGAATAGAATGTGAGAGACTGTTCAGAAAACGTAGCAAAGACTAGCCAGGTGTCCAGAGCATCACTCCTTTTCTCTCGGTATGAGAAACTGGGGGGGTGGGGCATGACCAGAGGTGATCCTGTGAGAAGGGTCTGGCCCATGGAAGGGCTGTGGGCAGCTGTGTGATGACAGAGGAGGAGCATGCACTTTCCATCTTTGCAACCCACTTTCTGTCACCAAATGTGGATAACACACTTGAGTTGTGATACTTGTCTTGGACCATATGGCAGAACAATGTCTGAGGATGGCAGAGGAGTAACAGACCCCCGACAGTTGTGGAGCTATTTTACCAGCCTTGAGCTATACAGACTTTGAGACGGAAGAAACACAAGCTTCTTTTTTATTTGAGCCTCATTCTTTGGAGACTCTTGTTTCAGCAGCCTACCTTATGTAGTCATTAATTCAGAGAAGCATCATACTGCTTTAGAAGAAGCATTCTACAGGGTATTAGGAGATCAGAAAACTAGAAATTATGTTTAGCAAAAAGTATGCCTATAGAAAAATTAAGGATATCTGGGTAAAATGAATGAGTTTAAATGACGTAACCTAAGACCCCTTCTAACTTCAAATGCTATGAAAATAATTTTAGAATATGAAGAAAATATTTAGGCAATATCATTTCACCAGTTTAGAAGAGGTGAATGAATTATAACTTTCTATCTTGATAAGTGTGAGACTTTAAAAATTGCTTAAACAAAATTCTCTAATAATCAATTCATGAATAGTTCCAAATCTAAGCATTTTCTTTAAAAGCTCTGAATTTTAAATTTGCCTTTCTAAAAATGGTAAAACAATACATTACTAGAATATTTTAATACACATCTATCATATCTATTACGTATGCTCTAAACCTTACAGAAAATTTTCATACTGAAAAGTATCAACATTGTAGAAATATTGTAAAGGTTTCAAGTATGTTTACTGAGCATGAGTGTCCACCGGAGCATAATCGGAGGAAGACAGGCCCCAAGCCTGTTTCAGGCACTGCTGGGTTCCCTGTGTGCGGCAAGGAGCCCGGCATGTTGCAGCAGTTCCACATGTGTTTGTTGAAGGAATGAATAAGTGCATGTGACTACTGCGCTGTGACAGATGATTAACACAAACTGTTGGTGAACCTTCTCATGGTGAAAGTTCCTTGGAAAATGATCCTAAAATATAACACTCATCTCATTAAAAATAAGTTTCAATTTAGATATACACAAATTATTTTATTTTAAAAATAAATGACTTTGGCTTAATTTTTCCTATGTGTTGGTTTTTAATTTCCATAATCACCAATCTTTAATCTTAAATATTATATTCTCATCTTCTTGCATCATTTTTTATTTAAGTTTTTCTTTGGTCTCAAAGGACCAAGGAATTCATCATAACTCCTACATGTACTGGCCAATTTATAAAATTTCCTAAATTGTTCTCGTTTCTTTAGTTATATTTCAGAGTAAGAAGTCCAACTATTCCTTTGATTTGCTGAATGGTGCTCACTTCCTAGGGCTCACAGACAAGTCATACATGAGTCTGTTTTTTTAAAAATTATTTTTCATGCACTTGTATATAAATACATGTCACAACATGGAAGGACCAATGGAAAAACAATTCTGATATGTGGTACATATATTTCATTAGGGGAGAATTTTTTTCCAAACTAGAAATAACATTTGTATTAAAATGTTCAAGAAATGAAGAGGTTGACTCCTATTTCCTGTGTATCACCTCAGAAGAGTAACTCTTTCAACAGCTGTGAAGCAGTAAATGAAATATTGATTGAATTACTTGTCATTTAATTTGCAATGATTTCAGTGCTTTTCAAGTGCTAGGCAAGGCACAGGGTATAATTCAATTGTATCCTTTTTTGAAATCTGAAGACCTAAGACAATACCTTATAAGTTAACTGGAACAGAAAAAGGTTAATGCAGTTTTACAAAATAATTAGTAAAAATGTCATGTCATGGCCAATTAGTTCCTCAGCATTTTCCTGCTTACCATTTTTCCCTGCATTTTAGTTAAAATTCAGTATTAAATGTTTCATGAGTTTTTATTCCTTTTTTGTTTATAGTTCTTGCATGGGTACTTTGTAATCATTACTAAATTTGTAAACTTTACTAATTAAAAGTCATATTTAGGGAGTAGGATACCTTAATATTGTTTCCTGGAAGATGTGACAAATTCTAGTTTTATTTTCTGTTGTGTGTATTCTTTTCCCACTCAATTAAGAAAGGTTCATTTTCAGGGAAAAATTTGGGAATGCTAAACTTTAGACAGGAACATCTATTTTTGTAATTAGTGTTAATTAACTGCTCTGTAAATGTTCTAATGGCCCTTATATTAACTATTTCTTTTTACAGAGTTGAACTATATTACTTAAGTAGAGCTGAACTGATTTCTCAGCCAAATCCTTAATTTTATTTTACTGCAATTTAAACATTTTGAATTGGGAGGAGAAGATGAGCTTGATGGCCCTGGAAAGTCTTATTATTCCATCTTAGATGTAAATCAGCAGGCCTGGAATAAAACTGGTACTCAGGGGTCACTCACAGAATAAGTGAAAGAAAGTGTTGTGACATTATCAGAGAGAGGTTGTCTGGTGCACCAACTTCCAATTTATACTGGACCTTCATGTCAGTTCAAAGAGGAATAAATATTTCTATGCATCCCTTAACTCAGACATGGAATCATTCTTTCGTTTTCCTTCTTCTGAGGTGCATGTTCACTCCACTTCAACGTCCTCTTGATGTTAACATAAAACCCGCTGGGAGTTAGGGCTCTCACTTTACTGGTCCACCTTCATGGCCACCGCTCCAGTCAAAGCCACCACGTTATCTTTCCAGGACAGTTCTAGTAGTATCTTAATGTTCTTACATGTATTCTTGACCTTCGAAAATTCATTCTCCATCGAATGACTGTATGTGTATTTTGCAATTGAAAACAAATATCAGATTATGTTCGCCTCCTATTAAGTATCACTAAAATTTTACTCCTATATATAGAAAAAAAATTCAGCTTTCTTAACATTCTGGTCCGTCTCCCACAACTGCACAACTTTCCTATGTGCTATGCCTAGACACAATGACCTTCCTTTCACTCCTTAAGTATACCAGGGCTATTGCTGTTTGTTCTCGAACCTCAGGACCTCCACCCATGCTGCTTTATTTGCTACAATGCTCTTTCCTCCTGCCTTGATATGGCTGACTCTCATTCTTCAAATCTTGTATTGTTTTATTTCCTAAGGGATTTCTTGTCCAACTCCCGCAATCTAATGGGATCTTCCAGTCATTTTTTCCCTTTCTGTTTGGATTGGTTGTCATGGCACTGATAAATTTTGTCATTATGTATGTATTTGTATGTCTTTCTTTAAAAAGTCCATCATTCCACCAACCTCTAAACCACATGAAGGCATGGACTACATCTATTCAGTTCATCCAGGGTCTAGCACATGCATGTGTTCACCTTTCTAAATGTAAATTTCCTTAAATGTTTGATAATTTAATATAAAAATATATTTTTAATATAAAAATTAATTTTAATATAAAATTAAATTTAAAATGGATACTAGCACTGAGACTTCTTTGAAATAATTAGTGATTTATATATGTAAATATTTCATTGTCTTCCTTCTTTTATAATTAATAACTATTTTTAAGCTCTGTTCAACCTCCCTAAATATTATCAGATACCTTAATAATAAAGCAAAGCTAAATGTACTAGCTCACTGAAGTTACAGAGGACCCCAATGTGACACAGTCAGAATGGTGCCTCAGAAGTGGGGAGTCAAGATTGGCATTTTCAGTGTGATTGTCTGGATATAAGAGGTTTAAGGTGGATTTCCCAAGGCAGGCAAATGATTTAGAATGGAAAGGTTAGGATACAATGGTGTAAAATTTTGAATATAGCAAACCAAAGGTTTTGATAATTAAATCTTTGATTTTTCTAATTAAATTGTCATGATAACTGAACTGTTTACGCAGGTGAGCAGAATGGTGTATTTAATAAATGAATCCACAGGAACTGCCTAAAGAAAAAAAAAAGTCACTTATTAATTTATAATTGTACTTTCCCTAAGCAAAACTTTCCTCATACAAGCTACAAAGTCATGTTGATGCAGGAGATTTCAACTACTAGCACTTTTAGCAATGCCATGTTTGATGAGGTTGGTCACAATTATTCTAAGGGATAATAATACCATACTACACAATTTATTTTACTATACATGTTGCAAGACAGAAAAAAATGTTCCAAAATATATTTGACTGTCTTACAGCCTGTCAAGGCCGGGCAGGCCTACTTGAGATTTGGGCAGATGGAAGAAAATTCACAGAGTGGTGGGAATGCCTGAGAAGCCTTTATTCAAGGGTGGGGCAATCCAACCACGCTGCAAGCCATGTGTTGTGCCAGCAGAGTCCCAACTCCCTTATATACTAAATACACACAAAGTGGACAGATTGCCAAGATATTATGTAACAAAGAGTGATTCTGTGTATGCGGGCCCATTCTCAAGGGTATGAGGACACTGCTTCTCTTGGTTGCCCAGACATCTGGGTGAGGGAGCCTCACTGACTCTGTTTCCCCTACACTGACTAATAGAAAAGTAGAATGAGAGAGGATATTTGATAAAACAAGCTTTCCAATGTGGGCCACTATTTCCCAAGGATGGTTTGACAAATATTGCTTCTGGGGAAGATTCAAGATATTGTGCATTATTTAACTCATTTGAAAATGAGTTAAATAATGTTAAATAGGTGCTCCCTTCCCATCCAAGGCATTTTAGAGCCTTTAATATGTTAAGATTTGTTGGGAGTTTCCAATAGTGAAAACAAACAAACAAACAAACAAACAAACAAAACTCGCCATGTTTATTTGACCAAGGTATCTTACCGTGTAGAGGGTCTCCTGGGACCAATGAATAGTGGAGCTCACTTTAAGAAAGTCTGTTATGCCCTGACCAGTGTGTCTCAGTTGGTTGGGAGACCCTCAGCAAAGCAAAAGGTCCCTGGTTCCATTCCTGGTCAGGGCACATGCCTGGGTTGCCAGTTCATCGCAGTGCAGGGGCACATGTGAGAAGCAACAGACTGATGTTTTTCTCTCACATTGGTGTCTCTCTCCCTCACTTTCTCCCCTCCTTCCCTTCTCTCTAAAATAAATAAATGAAATCTGTTTTAAAAGTCTGTTATAAATTAATAGAATTATATATTAAGCAATTTTGTAGTTATACTTGTTCTTACCTTCAAAACTGTGGGTGAATAAATATCTATAACCAGTAATATTTAAAACTGCATGTCAGGATATAAGTAATAGTTTACAAAGATTACTTGATGATCTTTCTGGGAACAAATACAATACTTAGTCTTGAATAATTGTCTCATTTTGCATCTTTATTTATACTGAAATTAGGTTTGTGTAAACTTGATTCTTTTTCACCATAGAAGAAAACTTACATGGACTATGAATGACATTTTCAAATACCTTATATTTTCAGGGAAAGTTCAGTGTTAAGGAGTTAGTTTTGCATACAGAAGATATTGTCTACCATAGAACCAGTGTGACATGACCTAACTCTGCCTTTTTTGAGGAGTCTGGCCTTGAGCAAGTTAACATCTCCGAACCTGAGATTACTCAAGGATAAATTGAGTGATGTATAAATGCTCTCAGGATAAAATGAGGTAGCCAATTTGAAAAGTGCTTGAAACAGTACCTAGCAACTTGTAAGTGCTAAATAATTTCTAACTAGTATTGCTTAAAATACAAAATGGTTAAGTTTACTTTTTAATGTCTTATCTTTTCCACTGAGTTTGAATATTCATTTTTAAACATATTCCACAGGAAAAAGTCTGCAATATTTTAAAACATCATATATTATGTTATTTTCAAAACTTGACTCCAGGGGTTTAAAGAAAAAATGTAAGCTTCTATATTTATAATCCACCTGGATTATAAGAGCTATGTAAATACAAGAAACTCTAAAGGAAGTAGGATACTTACACTTCTACCCAATTACAGTGCCAGCCTTCAGAACATATTCTTTCCTGACCAATCGTAGCTGAGCACAATGTAAGTGAAGAAAGTTCTTATCAGTGGCACTTGTTCCATCCACACAGCCTTTTGATTAAATAGCTGTGGTCTAAACACCATCTATAATTGTAGTCTTGTAAGGTAGACGACCACATTTGTCATGAGGCTGAAAGAGTTATTAACTCGCAGTGTGCTCATAATTTCCAGTGTGACATTAAACACAAAACCAAACAAAACAAAACAAATCTACCACCAGATAGCTGAGGGAGGATGTGAAAGAGGCTTGAAGTGGGGTAGGCAGGTATCAGGCAAGAGATGAGGTGGTATCCTTTGCCAGTGAACAGCTGTAGTTCTAGGCAAGAAAAAATTGCATTTATGCCCTGGATGAAATTAATATAAATCCACAATTATACCCAGATGGTGTGATTTCACAACTTTTATTTTATAACACTTGGTTTGGTGGTAAAATGGTCAATTTCCGTACCAGATCATACTTGTAAATTCTCTAGCAAAGTGTCATATTTTTCATGTAAATACTTCCAAAGCAAAACTTATTTTTATCAACTATAGGAAAAAAAATCATGAACATCCTCTTTTGGAGTTGATTATGTAACTGTTTTCTATAAGAACTGCAAAAGAAAAAGAAATTAAAAGAAACAAAGATATAGATAAGAAATATTCAGTTAACATGAAGGGCTTAGTTTGAAACTAGAATAAAATGCTCAGTGAATGCTTGAAAAATTTGACTTGAGCTTATAATGTGATGTCTTAAAGATGTTGCAAGTTACAATTCTTTCATTCATAAAGCAAATGTTTTCTGGGTATCATTCTATATGACAGGCACCATTTTAGGTCCAGATGGAATGAAATGAACAGTATGAAGAATATGTAGAAGGTAGAAAAATAACAAACAAAACTATGGTATGGTATTGCTAATGAGAAACAAATTATAAAGATTAAGATTTACTCATCTCCATCACTATTCAGTGGTGAATGTGAGCCATGGCTGGATGGTTGGGTTGGTTGTGGTCACATCCCATGCCCCTGGGGGGTTACAGGTTCAGTACAAGGTAGGGTGCCTGCCTGTGGTTGTGGGTATGGGGGTAAGGGTAGGGAGGAGGTGGGATGATAATTAGTGTTTCTCTCTCGTGCCAATATTTTTCTCTTTCTCTCCCTCTCCCTTCCTCTTTCTTTCTCTAAGAAACAAAAATAGTGAATATGAGTGGTGGTGGGCATACTGGGATTATGCAGATGGTTTGGACAAATCCAAGCCTAATTCTGGAACCAAGGGTAGGTTCACTTTCAATTGATCAACCAAACTCTTGGATGCTACTTGATGAAGGAAGAAGAAATGGTACTAAAGAGACAATTACCACATCCATTAAAACTATAAGGTCGTTTTAACATGCTGTCAATATGCATGTTTCATTAACTAATTCTGCTTATATTATTAATTAATGTTATTTGCATCAGTCAGTATTCTCTAGAAAAAAGAAACCAATAGAAGATACACGTACCTATATCTATATATAATCTCTATGTCTATCTCTGTGTCTATACTCAAATATATATCTATCTACCCATTTATAGAACTAGAAGAGATTTATTTTAAGGAATCAACTCACTGAATTGGGAGCTAGGAAATCTGAAATTTGTAAGGCAGTCCTGAGGGCTGGAAATTCAGGAAGGATCTGATGTATTTTGGAGCTACAATTTCTTTAAGAAATCTCAGTTTGTGTCCTTAAGACCTTCAGGGAATTGAATAAGACCCACCCACCTCATGAAGGGCAATCTGCTTTACTTAAAATGAACTGATTGCAAATGTAAACTTCGTCTGCAAAATACCTTCACAGTAACACTTAGATCAGAGTATAGTTAAGCAATTGGGTATTATAGGCTAGGCAACTTGTTGTGTAAGTATCACAATATTTTAAAGAGATTAGACTTTATGCCAGATAGGTTTTTAATAAGAAATTTGTAAGAACTTTAAAGACAGGTAAGAAGAGACAACCAACCATATGAGAAAATATATTTGCCAATGATACTTCAGATGAGGATTTGATTCTAAGATATAAAAAGAACTCACACGACTTCACTACAGCAAGACAAACAATCCAAAAAAAAAAAAAAATCTGAACAGACACTTCTCTAAGGAGGACTCACAGAGGGCCCAGAGACATCTAAAAGGATGCTCGGCATCACTAGCCATCAGAGAGATCCAAATTAAAACCACAATGAGATACCACTACATATCTGTCAGAATGGCCATCATAAACAAATCAACAAACAAGTGGTAGAAAGGATGTGGAGAAAAGGGAACCCTAGTACACTGTTAGTGGCAATGTAGACTGGTGCAGCCACTATAGAAAACAGTATGGAATTTCCTGAAAAAAAGTAAAAATGGAACTGCCTTTTGACCCAGCAATTCCACTGCTGGGATTATACCCTAAGAATCCTGGAACACCAGTTCAAAAGAACCTATGCACCCTAGTGTTCATAGCAGCACAATTTACAATAGCTAAGTGCTGGAAGCAACCTAAGTGTCCATCAGTAGATGAGTGAATCAAAAAACTATGGTACATTTACATAATGGAATTCTATGCAGCAGAAAGAAAGAAGGAGCTCTTAGCCTTAATGACAGCATGGACAGAACTGGAGAGCATTATGCTACATGAACTAAGCCCTGTAGTGAATGACAAATACCATATGATGTCACCTATAAGAGGAACCTAATGAACAAAATAAGTGAGTAAAATATAATCAGAGACATTGAGAACAAACTGATGGTACTGAGAGAGATGAGGGGTGGGGGATAATAGGGAAAAGATGGGGAAGGGTCATCAAGGAACATGTACAAAGCTCCCATGGACAAAGTCAAAGAGGGGTAGGATTTAGGGTGGGAGGTGGGGATGGGTGGGCTGGGAGAAAGTTGTGGCAGGAAAATGGAGACAACTATAATTTAACAGCAATAAACATAAATAAAAACAGGAATATTCATGTATATAATGTAGCCAAATTCAATGTATAATGATTAATATTTAAGATAAAACTTAGTTTCCATGCTTGTAAATTTTATTTAAAAATATTTTTCAATTATAGTTAACATAGTATTATATTAGTTTCAGATGTAGGACATAGTGATTAGATATTTATACACCTTATGAAGTAAGTGATCACCTTGATAATTCTAGTACCCATCCAGCAACATACCTAGTTATTACAGTATTGTTGACTACATACCCTGTGCTGTACTTCACATCCTTATGACTACTTTTATGGCTGGCAATTTGTATTTTTTAATCCCTTTCACCTTTTTCTCCCATCTCCCACACCCTTTCCCATCTGGTGACCTGTATCTCTGAGTTTCTAATTGCCACACTTTATAGCCACTAAGAGTCATGCTACTATCATGTGAGAGGAGCAAAAAGATTGTGACAAGCTCTTGTTGCCTTGTTACAGAATGAGGTAAGTACTAATACACATGAGCATCAATATTATATGAGACCTACTTTAATTTGCATATGCACAATGAAACTTAGATGGATTATCTATTCTAATAATCTAGTAATCTCCCTCAGCGTGAAATACTACATAATTTGCTCTGGGTAGAAAGTAGTTTGGATAAATTTGTAGTATGTTACATGATTAACTCTCAGGAGACCTCTTATATTGAGAGAAGGAAAATGGAGAGGAGTCAACAAATTTCTAGAAACCATAAGACAAATTATTGATAGCAAAGAAACATAATCTTAGAAGTAATGTGATATGTCATGGTAGTCGATATATAAATCATTAATAGCAATTTATAGCTGCCTCTGAAACAAATTGGTAATTGTAACAGCATTTTTTAAGAAATTCATCTTTAGACGCAGTAATTTTACTTTTCCAGATCTATATCTTCGGCTTTTTACTTCATTTGCAGGGCTGTTATTGGAGTGATATGAATTTGAAAAGCAAGAGTGGATAGACCATTTGTTTTAATATTTTTAACTATAAAAATAAAGTAGATATACAGTTTCAACCAATTTCTTATAATATTCTGCAGTTGAGTAACTATGAGGGTCACAAAATTCATAAATATAACTCTTAATTGTCACTGAATAATGTATTAAGACAGGGAGCAAAAACATTAGATTTTTTTCCTTTACATTACTAAAAAGCTATGCCTGTAACTTTGTATTCAAATTTTATATTTTAGTTGTGTGCAGAATGTCTCCAATATGTAAGCTCACAAGTCAAAAACTTAGAGAATTAGCTTCCCTGAGAGTTGCCCAGAGGGCAGAATACCATTTTATAAATGCACTGTGAAAGAGAAATTTGATTTGGAGGAACTGAAGTCTAAAGTCAAGAAACCTGCAAAGAGGTTATTTTAGTACGAGAGGTGAGAGGTTGGAGAGAAGAGTAAAAAGAAGAGAAACCGAGAATTAAAATGAACAAAACAAACTGACCATAGACACATGAACTGATGTGATCAATTTATACAGACTTAAAAACACATACACACACATACACTCTAGAACACATAAAACTGAAGAAACAAATTAGATTCATGGATTGTTTCAATGTCAATCAGTGTCATGGTTGTGGTATCATACTATAATTTTGCAAATTGTTATCACTGGAAACAACCAGGTAAAGTAAACACAGAATATCTCTCATTATTTTCTACAACTGCATGCAAATATGCAATTATCTCAATAAAGATTTTAATTACAAGGACAGGACTTATTAATTGGTGTGCTATTGAAGCAGCAGAAATGGAGGGTTTTAGGCTGACACTTTGGACAGGTATTAATGATGCCATTTTCTGGAATAAAAAAAACAAGGAGAGGAAAGATTTGCAGAGAGATTTTGGTGTTTGTGGGAGCTGTGCATTCATTGTTAAACCAATCAATTGGCATACAGCTAAAGGGAGAATCTTTACCTGGTGATATAAAGTTTAGAGTCATCAGAAAAAGTTAGTAGTAATTGCCAGTGTAAAAATGCCTAAGATTACCTCTGACATTCTATGTTGAATCTTTTAGGGCTCTAGCCCTATCTGGAAAAAATTGAAAGTATAGTCCATGAAAATTTAAAAAGATGAGAAAATGGCATACAATATTTCCTCAGCATTCTCACTGAATCACCCACTAGTCCAAGGTGAGATTTCCCATGACAGACGACACTTGCTCTCCTCTTTTCCATCAAGAAGACCCTCTTCGGATGAATTCCTCCACAAAACTCAATTCTCAAAGATCAGGTGCCCAAATTGAGGAGGGCTGAAAATTTGAATTTAAATTCTGAATTTCTTTTTAATTTTATCTTTAATATTCTATTGTTTTTCTATTACAGTTGTCCCTATTTTTCCCCATTTCCCCTCCTCCACCCAGGCTATCCCCCACTCCCACAGTCAATCCCCACCTGGTTTTCCATGACCGTAGGTCATCTATACACATTCCTTGACTAGTCCCTTCCCCTTCTTTCCATAATTATGCACCTCCCCATGAACCTCTGATCACTGTCAATCTGTTCCTTGTTTCCATGCTTCTGGTTCTATTTTCCTTGTTTGTTTTGTTCTTTAGGTTTCTCTTATAGGTGAGATCGTATGGTATTTGTCTTTCACCACTTGGTTTATTTCACTTAGTATAATATTATACAGTCCTATCCATGTTGTTGCAAAAGGTAGGAGTACCTTCTTTCTTTCTGCTGCATAGTATTCCATTGTGTAAATGCACCACACTTTTCTGATCCACTCATTTACTGTTGGGCACTCAGGCTGTGTCTAGCACTTGGCTATTGTAAGTAGCACTGCTATAAACATAGGGGTGTTCCTATACCTACATTTTTGATGTTTAGGTTCAGGTCAACAGCAATAAAATGAGTCAACAGTAGTTCTTAAAAAATAAAGAGTTTTGGGTTGTGGGAGGCTTAAAGACATGTTTGAAAAGCCTCTTTTACTTTAAATTTAGGTCTGTGCCATTGGAAAACAAAGAGGTTTTCTCAAATCTCAATCTTGGCATATTTTACTGACCCTCATAAGATTTTCCTGGAAAGGTGCATTCTCTATAGTTTTCACCTGTTGATCTGTTGGGCTAGAGAGATTCAAAATTGAGCCCCTTTTTTCTTCATTTTAATATACAATTTTAACAGGATTTTTAAAGTATTTTTTCTTAAGCTTCTTATCCAAATAAAATACTTTTGTCTTCCATGTCAGAGGTTTTGCAGTTTATAGTAAGTATCTTTGTAGTATATTAGCATGATTTTAATTTGGATCAATTTTTATATTCTCTAAGCTATATACTTGATATTTTATGTTAACACTAATGCTTATTTTAGGTTCTTCTTTATTATTTAGTGTCACTAACCATCAAAAAGCAATATATTTTTATTCAACTTTATATTAAAAAGCAACTGTTTGAGGAAGTTTCAAAATAATTTAAGTTTTCAACTAAATTAAAATAAGTTATAAATAATTTAAGTTTTCAACTAATGTATAATAAGTTCTAAAAGTCTTCTTAAGAAAATGTTCTTTTGACATTAACATTACAAATGTGAGATACAATGATGTGGGGTGATCTGTGATGTTATTGGCAAACATAATATTTCTTTCATCAGATTTTTTTCCCCAAAATGTAAGGAGCTTGGCTTATCTTAGCCTTTTTGTTTGACTGTTGTCTTCCTCACCAGAGATATTTTCCAACATATAACTAAATACAGTATATTCCCTAAATATTTTACTTTTTTTAACCATCACTACTTACTACATGTGACCTACTTTAATATCTTTCTCCTTTACTCTTTCCTACTAATAAATCCCTGACTTTAATTAAAAGTAAGTTATAATGTTAGCTTGGAATTTTAAGTGATGACCAATGCTTTATTTTTGGAGTGGAGAATCATCACATGTTATCAACTTTTCTGTTTTCCTAATGATCACTATGCATTTAAGGGGACTGGGAGCATTAAATCAGGCACATTTACCTATCCATTGACTGAGGTTGAGTACTGTTTGTGTAAAAGCTGAATAGTTATTATTTTATTCTTAGACAAGATACCCTAAACTCATTGTCATTTGTTTCCTGAGAATGGTGTTGATATTTTCATTTTTGTGATGCAGACCCTGGCTCGTGAGGTCCGCATCATTATGGATGAAATGAGACATTCACACGGATTACCAAATTCAGTGGAGGAAAAAGGACAGCATAGATTTTCTCTCAAGGGGAGCAAAAGCCTTGGCCCTTGCTCCATGAGCTTTTATTGTCTTACTGGACACATTATTAGAAGGTCCTCATTAACTATGCACAGGCTCGCTTTAGGTGGTTACCTTATACAGAAAACAAAGGAGCCAATGCTGCTAATCACATCACAGAGGAGGGATATTTGCAAATGAAAAGGCAAAAGTAGTTGGACCAGTTAGACTCATCCTTGGAAGATTTAGCATAGATTTTAGGAAGTTGCTTTGCAGTAAATGTCCTCAATACAGGGTGAGGGAGTTTTAGCAAAAAGCAAGACTTATAGGGGCCTAGGTATATTGCAGGCCTGATTCCCCACTGGAAAACCTATCTGTGGGCATGGGTCCTGTGCATCTCCAAGTGGGAGCTGGGCCCATGCCACGCAGAACAGTCTACTACATTTTTGAAATTTCTCCTCCTTTCAGGAAAAATAGCAGGGAGAGTATGTTATAAAATCTAACTAAAAGAACATGGATCAGAAACTATAATGAATAATTCTAGTTTCCACCTCTCTATTAGTGTACTTAATGGTTAATCATGTATTTAATTCCCTGCACTTCATTCCATATGTATGAGTGTAAAGTTTACTCGCTGCGTACTCTGAGGCAGACACAGTGCTAAAGAAATAAGGTGAGGATGAGTTTCTGAAAGCTCACACATGCTTATTTAAGGATTTGGGCTTTGTTTGAAAGTCATAGGTAGGTCTCTCATGTTTGGCACATCTTGTGAATCGAGAGAGGCACTGTGGCTTTTGTTCTAGACCACGTTTTTAAGGTAGTGAACAGCCTTACAAGTTAGGGATTGCATCTTTCTGCTGAGTAGGAGGCAAATGTATTTGCTGTTCAATATAACAAAGATAAAGAATTTCTCTTTCTGAGACAAATGTTGGGTAGGTTTGCTTTCAGTCTCTTATAAAAAAGTTTCCTTTAGCTGTGATCCAAACTCGCTGTGCACACAGCATCAAGCTGGGCCCACATTCACGTTTCCCTCCGTGGGATTTAGGGAATAAGGAGAAACCACATAAATAAGAAGCCCATGCTCTCCGCTAGAGTAAGACAGTCTTTTGCCACGAGTAAGACAGTCCTTTGTTTCTGACCCAGGAGTCTTGTCTGTTGCCAGCATCCATGTATCTCCATCAGCCTATATTAATTACTTATTAACAGTAAAATCAAAACTTTTAACGGTTCTTGACAATTGAGTATGGAATGGTGGATGACAGAGAAATTTAATGATGAAAATAAATAATATTATTACTCTGGATCCCTAGAAATGTTCAGGACTAGAAAATATATTTAGCAGGTTTCTGTGTGTAGTTAAAACCATGGAAAGCATTGCTCTGTAGAGAAGTGTGGCAGTGGTCTAGATGAGGGCCAAGGACTAGTATGTCTGAGACACAAATGCTGATGAGTTAGATGTACATGCCATGCGGGAGGAGGGGGTACACACAGTAAGATTAATACATCAAAAATATGAATATATTACTTGAACATTCATTTAAATAAAAAAAACTTGAAAAAAAATGAATATAAACTCCATTATCTAAAAACACAGAGGGCTTGTTACAGAGCAAAACAAGGGGGGCCTGGGATGATGATACTCTTACTGAAAGAGACTCAGGTCTGTCTTGTCCGCCGCCAAAGGAAAGATATCTCTCAATGCCAGAGATTCATGAAAAGGAAAGGAAACATTTATTTAGTGCTATACACATTAAAGTAGTGACCTAATGTCTTTACCAAAATCTTAAAGTCCCTTAAAACACCCACAAACGCACACAGTCCTTCCCTTACCCCCTTGATCAGTCTGGGGTACCATATCTCAGGAAATAGAAGTCCAGTCTCAGGCAGTGTCTGGTTCTTCCCAGTAATCCGTGCTCGGCTGGTAGGCCTCTCTCAGCACCATCAGCTGTGTCGCCGGAATCTCTGCTAAAGCTGGGTGGTGGTTCCCCCTACTACTGCTGTGGGGGTCCCCACTCTGGCAAAACTGTGTGGTCCTCTCTCCACCACTTCAGCCACGTGGTCCTCTCTCTCCCGGGACCACGGGAGTCCTCACTCAGCCAAAAGCCACGTGGTTGTCTCCCACAGGGCTGCGGGAGCCCCTACTCTGCCAAAAGCCGCCTGGTTCTCCCCTATAGGGCTGCCGTGCCTGGGCTTTTAAATCACCGCGCCAATATTCCTCTGCAGCCTCACTTCTGACTCCTCCCACACTTGGCCACACTTGCCCTCAGTCTGCTATCCTTTCCAGCTTTTCTGGTCGCCATCATGGGTCTGGGCAGATGTGGCCCCATGTCATGGAGCCAATCATCTCCAAGCTCTCACGCAGGCGCTGTAACTCGGGGGACCTGCCCCCCCCACCAGTTACATCTTGGTGGGGAAGTTACTTCCATCCCCCTGGCTCAGAGCATGGGCATAGCTATTTAACATATCTATGTAGCCAGTCAAAGATTATAGATATGTTAAATGACCACACCTCAGAGGTTAGCTGCAGAGTTGTTGCTTTGCAAAACAGCTCTCAATGGGCCTGCTACATGTGTCCCTTTCCCACCCACACCTAGAGGGGGGGTAGGACATCCTAGTATTTTCTGAACACCTTGAGTTCTGGACCCCATTTTAAATGTCCATTTAGGGTCCCCCCTCTTGGCCTCACCCTGTAACAGGCTGACACTATTTGGCATGACAGGTTGTGACCATGGAATTAGAAAATAGTAAAAAATGACTCTCTAGTGGTCAAAAGAGGAGTGCCAAGAATCATCAGCAAGAGTGCCACAACCCAGAGGTCAAATGGGAGAAAGAACAGGAACAGGACTTTACTTTGGTTAGTAGGAAAAATTAAAATATTTCAAGAATGATTTCAGTTGTGAGGTGAGAGTAGAAAGCTAAATGAAATGGATTAGAGAATAAATGGTGTCAAAGAATATGTATTTATAAATATAAAATCCTGATTTATGCAAATATGTTAGACACATATCAAAGCTTTTATTTAATTCATGAATTGATGGAGGAGCTGACAAAAAAGTACGATTAGTTCAAAGGAGATTTCAGGAGAACACAGTGGAATGCCGAAATGAATTTGCAAACATGAAAACTGGTCAACATCCCCCAGACAATAATCAAGTGCATGTCCACTGGCTAAAATCTGCATTTCTATCAGTAGTCTAAAACTTACAAGAGAGTTTTAACACAACTCAGAAACAATGGAAGGCAGAGATAAACCTGAAGATGTATTAGCAAAGACTCTTAGTAATTCCTTTTTCAAAAATTTTTCCACAATTTTTCTTATGATAGGATATAAGGAAACAGTGAGAGTGAGTACAGATAAAAAAGATACAGGGCATTGAGACTAATTTTGCAAACTAACATACTAAGAAAAACACTGAAATGGGAATTAGAAAAGGAACAACTAAATAATTATAGGAATAGGGATCTGATTCAACTTTCATTCTGAGCTTCTCATCAACAGTAAGGGGAGTTTAATTCCCAGTTTAGTTTCTCTCAAACTTTTCTTAACTACAACTTTTTGTTCTTATCTTCATCTTTTTTTTTTTTTTTTTTTTTTTGCAGCTGAAGGCTTCCTGTGAGTTTTGACCTAGAATGTAGAGAGAGCAGCTGTCTGAAGTGAAGGCAGAACCCCTACAGGACACTTCTCTTTGACCTCCTTGCGGTGGGGCCCTGAGGCCATTTTCAAAACCAAATTTAAATTTCTGACATGATTTCAAGGGTGCTGCAAATTTCTGCTCCTTATCAGGTCACATAACATACTGTTTTTCCTGAACTATACTTATTCATAGAGTTTGAAGTTATGCTTAAAATTTGCTGGATTTATTATGCTGTTAGTTTACTTGATTGTATAACCCACCTCATGGTCATATGCAACAAGTTCACTCCCATATATAAAGGGATTAAAATATAATTTAAATTTTAATTAATCATGCCTAATTTAAAGTAGTAAAATATTTTAACATGACAGAATTTCAAATTAATTTGAGCCTGGAAGTATTTTTATTGTTCTGTTTGTCATTATATTAAATCACTTTTTACCTCATGGTAGAAAAAGGATTATTTTTTTCCCAGTTAGTTGTATGTATTAATATATTTTTATGTATGGTTGAATTGATACATTCTATTTAAAAATGCAGTTCCTGATATACTGCTTAATTTATATTTTAGAGATGTGGTAGATAGTGGTTGAGAAAGACCATTATCGAATTGGTAAGGAAAAGGATAGGAAAATATTTTATAGAAAAGGTAGTTTTCTTTTGGATTCACTTTATCTACTATTATTGGAATGAATGTATAGCATGGCTCTTTAAATCTAAAGATAATTTTAGAATTTATTTTCATTCAGTTAGCTTTATGCGGCACATGCCTGTTGGCACACGTAGAAGCCTGTCGTGTGGAAGGGGAGCCTTCCCCTTATTTTAATCACCAGAAAATGGCAAAGGGGACGCTTTTGCATCTCCACTCTTGGTCATATTTTATTTTATGCTACAGTGAATTGAGCAGTAGTTTGAGTTAAGATCGCAATACTAAGTACAAGTTACCTGCTATAATTTAGCCATTGTAAAGGATATGAGCATGACTTAAACAAAATGTAGCTAGCTTTGCTTATGTGCCCCCTTCAACTCATTGCATAAGTGATTTATTCTGAGATAAGGCCGAAAAGTTGATATTATATGAAAAAAATATTGAATTTCCATGAATGCTCTACTTTTTAAAAGAGCAGATATCACATTTTTTTCTGGACAAGCAAAACTGTAAACTGACATAAAATAGGAAAGGTTGTTTTCACTGGCTTTGACATTGTTGAGTGCCTGGCTTTGGTAGTAAAATACTGGGTTTTGATTTTTTTGTAACTAGCCTTTACTCTCTGTTTTGTAACTTTTTCTCCCCCATTTACATTCTTGAGGTTGCTCCTAAGGCCGGTGGTTAGCTTTTCTAATCTTGCCTCATATGTAACATTTTGGAAAGCTTATGGGACACAAAGGATAAAAACTACATATGACCTTCCAGAACCTCAGGCTCTAAACTAAGCCTTGTAAACTCAGAAGTCTCCAGAGGTCAGAAAGATAATAGAAATAGATAAAGAAGGTCAAATTTAAGAAACAATCAATATGACTGACATACAAAAGGTTGTACATATTTAAGTATACAAACTGATGAGTTTAGGGCTAAGTCTACATCCGTGAAACCATCACTGCAATCTCTAAAACATACCCATCACATCCAAAGTTTCCTCCAGCCCTCTTCACTTATTATACATTTATAATAAATACACAACACAAGATCTATCCTTTTAGCAAAAATTTAAACATATACTACAGTACCGCCATCTATAGGCTCTGTAATATATTTAAAAAAAGAAAAAAAACAAGAGTGAAAAAATAGGGAGTGATCACAATTTGGACAAGAGAGAGAGCCATTGTAGCTACTGTTCACTCCCAGCAAATTAATGCCAGATCTGTACATTTAAAAAGTTGGAAGTTCAAAGTTTATATAAAATCTTCTGGCAGTTAAATGCTGACAACTAGTTTAGAGATAATATCAACGGCAGCAGTAGCCACCTTCCACAAGCTAAGTCTCTGCATGTCAAACTCAACGTCCCCAAGACACCAGGACTGGGGCCCAACAAACTTCCTGAACATTGTATTTTAATCATCCACACAGTTACACATTTTCAATACTCTTTAAACCCTGATCTCCTGGTTACTATGTAAGTACAACAGTAAAATTCCTTTTCCCCTTACTCAGAAAATTTCATACCTCTGCAAAAATGAACAACAAATACTATTCAAACACAGCATCATTTTTCTGAGCTTGCAGTGATTGCTGATTGCCTATGGAGAGGGCAACCAGACTGGAATTCAAAAGATCTAGGGTTCATTTATAAATCTGAGCAAGTACTGAAATTTTTCATGGGATAAATTTTGTCTTACAGGCTTATTGCAATGATGAAATGGGATAATATATGATAAAGTACTTTGTAGATTAGATGGAACTAAATTATTAGCTACAGTCATAACTCCAAATTAGTATTACATAACAGTACCATTTAAACCTTCATGTGTTATCTCTGCTTTTTTTTTTAATGCTGATTTTCAGTGTTCCTGTAATACAATAGAATGTTTTTTGTAGCTTTATATCCCTGTACCTCTCCATATGGTTCCAGCTCTGTTTGTAGTAAATTTCCTTGCCTACAAAACTAATGTGAATCAATTAAAATGTATGTCCTTTAATCTTTTAAATAACACAAGAATTAACATTATGATATCTGAAGTCCCTTTCCTATGCAAAAGGTGTGGTTAGTGTTTTGCTTCCAACTTCTCTTCTGCTTTGTTCTTTTGCCATGTCTAGATGAAATGCTGACAGGCTCAGTGGCAGAAATATCTATCACTCAGTCTGTTTCTTCATTTTTAGAGGTGAAACCTGACACCTGAAGATGGTGTGTTAATAGCCTGAGATTGTAAGACAAGATAGAGCCAAACCTGGAATAGATTTTAATGCTTCTGTCTCGTCTTCTCTGTACTCTTCCAAGTTCCTCAGAAATGATTTTAGTGGCTCTTCCTTTTCCTGAGAACTCTTATTTCTACATTTAAAATTCCAGAATGCTGACTGTATTTGCTCTTACCATACTTGCCCTAAGAAATGGTTCTTTAGTTACTTCTCTATGTAATTCTCTCCCATGCATGATTCCTTCGTAAAATTACTTAATCTAGGGGAGCAAATGTCATCTTGGGATGAAATACTAGGCAAATATTCTACTGAAAGAAAACTTAGATTCAGTTTCAAAAAATGTTGTGTTTTCTAGTGAGCAGCCATGGCCTCATATCTGAATTCTCCTGTTGCTGTACCCAGCCTCATCTCTTATTTAAAATGAGGCCTGAAGGCAAGCAAGTCCCTGGGCACTCCTCTGCTTTGAGGGCTTGAACCTCACCCCTCTGTTGGTTCTCATCACCGACTTTCCACCAATCACAGGCAGTGTCCTCCTTCAGGATCTTGTGTAAAACACATCATCTTCACTAGGTTTCTTACCCTTCCTTAATCTATCTACTTCGTATTTATCAACCCTTAAATACAACTTGTATTAAATTTTTTGTTAATTTTATTTTTGTTGTTCCCTGGCTGGTGTGGCTCATTGGAGTGAATGATGACCTGCAAACCAGTGGGTTGTCAGTTGGGGCACATGCCTGGGGTGTAGGCCGGGTCCCCAATGTGGGGTGTGCAAGAGGAAACCAAATATCAAAGGCAATCGTATTTTTCTCTCCCTTTCTTTCTCCCTCCCTTACCCTCTCTCTAAAAATAAATAAATAAAACCTTTAAAATATTTTTTGTTACACAGTAGAATATTTTATATATTTATTTTTTCTTGATCCTCAACTATAGTTATTCAAAACCTGGGATATTTATTAATTTTAATGACTACCTACAATCATAACAATAGCTACTATTTATGCATACTTTCTATATTTGGAGCACCTGCAAAGTGTTATTCATCCATTAGCTCATTTAAACTTCACAATGATACTGTGAGGTAAATACTGTTATGAGTCCTGTTGCACAGAAGAGAAAATAAAGACAGTTACCCAGCAAAGACGAGCCGGAGCTAGAATTTCAACCAGGCATTTCCAAAAGAAGTGTTCTTGCATAAAATATTTTAATACATTCCCTTTCTTTTATTTTTAATCCTTGCTCAAGGATCTGGTTATTGGTTTCAGAGAGAGAGGAAGGGAGATAAAGGGAGAGAAACATCCATCAGCTTCCTCTCTAGGAATCCTGACCAGGGATTGAACTTGCAATGTAGGCAGGTGCCCTGACCAGGAATCAAACCCTCAAACTTTTGGTGCATGGGATGATCCTCCAACCAAAGGAGACACCTGGCCAGGACAAACTCAATACATTCTTAAGAGAACCAGTGGACTCATTTGCTGTTCAAGTTCTTCAACATGTGGGATTTTTTTGTTTCATCACTAATAAAAACAAAGAGACAAAAAGCCTTAGAAAGGATATTTGAGTTTATGAAATGATCAAAAGTAAAGAAAAATATGCTGTTCAATGAAAAATTGCTCATGAGTGCAATTTCAATTAGAAAACTAAATTTAAGATACTAGAAATTGATTGTTTCCAAAATAAATTTTTAAAGTGTTTCTTTTTTAAATAAAATAGGGAAAGTACAGAAAAGATAAAGCTTTTCTCCCTTTCAAATGGTTGTCAAATCATGGTCCATTGACTAAATCACAACCCTTCTGCATGTTTTTGTAAATAGAATTTATCTCGGAACATAGCCACACCAGTCATGTACATGGTGCCAATAACTGTTTTCAAATTACAATGTGGGTTTTAATATTCACCCTTTAAGGAGGAGTGTGCGGACCCTGTTCTAATTAAATGGTTTTATATCTTGCATGTCCTCTTTCTTTATACAGCATTACACTGGGAAAAAATACACATATCTAAGTGTACCTAAAATTCTATGCTTAAGATTATACTTGCATTTTCAAGATGCATACAAGGTAACCGCTGGAATCCTTACGAACATTCTGAAAAATAAGAACCCCAGAAAGGCCCAGGCTCATTATGACGGCTGGCGCTTGTGCAACTATCATTGCACAATAAACTATATTGCACTATCATTGCAGTTATTTTAAACAGCATATAATTGATGTCTTCCATGCTTCCATTAAGCTAAATATTAAATTTTAAGGACAGGTTTATTAAAAATTATATATGTTTATATTTCTGAGTATTTGTAAAACCTCATGCATTAAGTAACATTTTCTTCCCTTGGATTCTTCAAGTAAGTAAATGACATCTCATCTTTAGGAAATAGCTGTGCATTCAATTAGGTATTTTAAAAATCCACATGTTCTTTTAGTTCTTAAATTGACATATTTTTCATTGTTTCTGAAAATAGAACACAGGGATACAATTGTCTCTGTGTGCATGTCCTTCAAGTTGATAGTTAACAAGATTGATTTGTATTTTGGATGATGTAGGAAGTATTCCTGCTGTTAACTCACAGCACAGAATCTTTCTGAGTGATATTTCCATTGTCACAGCATCCTATACAGTCCCCAATGCACTTCTTATATTCTCTATTACTCAAACTATCTCTTTGTCCATGCATTCAAATGAACTGTAGAGGTTATTAACTTGCCTTTGGCAAATAGATTTATTTTTCTAAGATAAATGCTTATGTAAATTCAATGTGTGACAGTTTTATTACAAATTGTAAATAGAATGCTCTGCAAGATTTTTATGACAGCCATCACTAACTCATTTGGGCCCTTATTACATTTCAAGCTTTCATGTTCATGGATGTATATTTTTAATCACTAGTGTGTCTATCTGGGAATATTGTAGGTTTTAAATTTTAGTGTTGGGTTTATATAATTTGCCCTTTAAATAGTAGCCGAGTCTTTTGCAATCTCTTTATGCCATTGAACATTAAACGTAATACTTATATTTGCAGTACTCTTTATCCCACTTCTGTTCTAGTATGTTTCATTTCTTTCCAAACATGGAGTCGTAGCAAATGGTAAAGTTTATAAATCTACCTTTATCAACACTATTTTATTTTATTAGCTTTATTTTTGTTGTTTACACTATTGCAGACATCCCCATCCCACTCCCCTTACCCCCCCAACCCCCCTTCCCTCAGACCATCACCACACTGTTGTCTGTCTCCCTGTGTTATGTGCACATGTTCTCTGGCTAATCTCATGGCCTTCTTTCATCCACTCCCCCACCCCCTCCCCTCTGACAGCTGTAAGCATGTTCCATGTGTCCATGCCTCAATTTCTATTTTGTGCATCACTTTATTCTGTTCATTAGATTCCACATATAAGTGAAATCATGTATCAATAGTATTTTAAATTCCATTAGAACTATATTTTTGTTTGCTTGTATAATATGACCAAAATGAGATTATATTGTAATGTTAAAATATTTCAATTATTTTAATATTAAAGCAAATATGTGCTTAATATAAAAGATGAAGGCTATATTAGTGATGGTTACTCTGTATTCTTTCCCTTAAGAACAACGATTACTCACTAGCCTGCAGACTTTTAACAAATCATTGCACCCCTCTGTACTCACATTTATGCCATGACGTCACCAGAGCACTTACCTCCTCAGATTATTCTGAGGATGAGATGAGATTAGATCCATAAAGTTCTAAACACATGATCTAAAATCCAGCAAGGGCCTAATACATGTTACCAATTACCACTAAGAAAATGGTATAAGCTACTTGTTGGTATTATTTTGCCTTAATGAATTGTATTGGTCAGCTCAGCTGCCATAACAAAATATCAGAAACTGTGTGGTTTAAACAACTGAAATTTCTCAGAGTGCTCAGGCAGGAAGACCAAGGTCGAGGTTCCAACAGGGCTGGTTCTGGTGAAGACCTCTGTTCCTGGTCTGCAGATGGTCACCCTCTCACCATAGGCTCTGTGCATACCCATCCTGGGGACTCTCCTCTTATAAGGACACCAGTCCTATTGGATTCAATTCCTACCTTTATGCCATTTTATTCTAATTACCTCCTTAAGGGTCCTATCCCCAAATATAGTCTCACTGATGGGCAGAACTTTAACGTATAAATTTTGAGGGAACACAATTCAGTCCACAGTACAAGGTAATATTACTTATAATTTCATCCTCTCTTCAATTGAATAGATTATTTTAAGAAGCATAAATTTCAAGTGGATTGCCTATTCGGTTTTTTTCACTGGGTAGGTAACACCTAACCCTGAGTCTTTATGGTAAATTATAAAAATGGGAATAATAGCTATGCCAATGCGGCTCAGTTGGTTGGATATCCTTCCAAAATGTGAAAGGTCGACTGTTTGATCACCAGCCAGGGCACAAGCCTGGGTTGTGGGTTTGGTCCTGGATCTGAGCACCTTCGAGAGGCAATAGATCGTTGTTTCTCTCACATGTGGGCATTTCTCTCCCTTTCTTTCTTCCTCCCTCCCCCACTCTCTAAAAATAAATAATTGATACTTTTCTTATTTTTTTAAAATGGGAATAATGTATTGAACTATACACATGTGTACAGCTTTTCACACAGCTGCTCTTACATTCTCGCTCCCACAGGCTATAGCATTAATGTCAGCCATCTGTTGGCAAGAACTCAAACCAGAGATTTAATATTACTTGCTTCACAGAAACATTGAAATATATGTATCTCATTTTCAAATGAAGCTTTATAATGTTGACTTCCCTCTTCTTGAAACTTTTTCAGCCCTTAATTTCATGACACCTCCATCATAGGTTACTTGTCTCTTCTGGAAGTTTTGATCAAACACAAATATTGTCAACCTGTCTCCTGATACACTGTGAGCTTCTGCAGGAATGGACATTGTTTATCAGTCTTTTGTGTCACCACCACATGGCACATTGTACTTTCCCTAGCACATATGCTCAGTTCAGTTATGGCTTAAATGGCTTAAGTTATAGGAAGAAGAAAACCTGAGTAAGTGAAACAAATGAATATAGTAATGAATCTATCAATATAAAAGCATGCATATCTTTTAAATGACCTGTAAACTAATACTTACAATCTCCTTACCTTTTAGGAAAGTCCAGTATTTCCAAGTTTTCATGTGATTGTAGGTGCTGTTTAGAAACTAATGTTTATAAACTAATAATATATGTTATTAGTTTATATATATAAAATCACATTTTGCCTCTATTCAAACTATCAGAATCACCCTTACCAGCAAGTCCCACCCGTGTTGGAAAATTTACATAGAATATTAACCTGAGTACAATTGTCCAAATTAGGGCTTCTATGGTGAGTGATTGATCTTCCTTTCTCTATTCACACTGAGATTAAAAGGAGAGAAATTAGAGCCTGAGTGAAATTAGTTGATTAAAGATAGCAGAAATGAGGTTGCAAGGAATTTTTTGTGCCACAAATGGAAAAGACCACAATTGAGTTTTATATAATCTTTTTTCCTCAGATGTGGTTAAAAATGGACTTGACTGTCAAAATTACTGACAGAATTTAAGAATAGTACTTATTGAAGTCAGGATCTATCCTAGGCAATTTCCCAAAGGTCATTCCCACTTCACTTGGGTAAACATTGATGTAGCAGTTCAAGGGATGCTGTGTGGCACGCAGGTGTGTCTCTCTGTTGGCGCCAAAGGGAGATTTAAGACAGTCCAACCTTTTGTACATACATTTCTCCTCTGTCTAGCACCATGGTTCTCATTACTGTTTTTTTTTTCTTTATTACCGTACATATAATAGACATTGCTTAGAAGCCTGATATATTTCCATAGATAACCCCACTTTATATGCAGCAGCAAAGTTAAATTATGTCCTCCATTTCAGTACAGTTGTCCACACTCAAGGTGAGAGAACTTGAACTCACAATAGAATGTGATGTCATAGGATGTCATCACACTGTGACTGAAACCATTACCCTAAGTAATGACTTTCTCCTCCCTCTCCCCCCTTTTTGTTTTTTAAGAGTTTCTACTAATTGTTCTGGATAAAGCTTAGGTTTGTATTTTATTCAGCATTGTACTTGAGACTTTTTGTACTAGCTGACACATAGTAAAAGTTTAATAATTGAGTAAATTATATTAAATAATGAATAAATGATGCCAGATACATGGTCTGTGCAGAAGATATCCAGCCATGTAATATGAAAAGCAGATACATTTATTGAGGAAGATACAAGCTACAAGAGACATTGTACATAGGACAGTGATGCCTCGGTCCCCTTCAAAGTAGGCGCCTTGGGACCTCACACAGTTCTCCCAGTCGCCATCAGCTCTCCATTGTATTTTCCTGAATCTCATCAAGTGTCTGAAATCTCTTCCCTTTCAAAGGTGATTTTAGTTTTGGGAAAAGACAGAAGTTACAGAGTGCCAAATCTTGGCTATGGGGGTGCTGAATCACCTGAGTAATTTGATGTTTCACCAAAAAACTCCACACAAGATGTGATACATGAGCAGATGTGGTGTTGTGATGAAGCTGTCAATCACCAGTTATGGCCTTCTGATCATCTGAATAGTTTCCATGGAGAAATGTTCAAGCTTAATGCAAAATTTGATATAGATGTGTTGGGCTACTTGCTCAGTCATTTTGAATGAGACAGCCACACAGTGCACATGCTCATTCATAGTGTCTACTGCTCCTACTAATTAGTACAGTGAAGTCATCATTGTTCACATATGTGCATTCCAGCCCACTCTCTTTGGCTGCCAAGTTACATCAATGTCATGCAAACCATTCTTATTATTTTAACAATGGCTGGACTTTTTCCCAATAGACCTCATATATCCTTTAAAGATATGTAAGGAAAGAAGAAGGAAAGAGGGAGAGAGGAACAGAGAAAAGAAGAAAAAATGCATTCATTTTATAACAAGTCTCCAGTTAATGTAGAACTGTACAAAAATACTAGACTTAAAGTATAGAAACTTGGATTCTGGTTTTAGGTATGTTACTTGAAAGCTTGGAGACCTTAATTAATTAATTTTCTTTGTAGCTGAGAACCTCAATTTCATAATTAGTGAAAAGAGTTCATAGCAACTCTTCTGCTTGTTTACAAGGGTTTTTATTATGCTGAATTGAGGATGTACTTTGAAACACTTGGTAGATTTTCTACCTATATTAATTGAAGTGTCAGCACTATGTTTTCTTTATTATTAGCTTCTTGAATAGGCCCCACTATTCAGACTGATTATTTACAATAAGCTTACTTATATTAATGTGAAGATTAACCAATTATTTAAGTACAAAACAAAAAAACAAGAAAAGCAATATAACAAGGAATACTTTTTGAATTATGTTCTTCTTTGACACCAAGAGTTGTTACTTAAGACAATGAGTAATATGAACTCATGAGTCTGATATTAAAGCCTTACTCCTTCTGAGTGCCATATGTCCTTATTGAAATACGAACTTGTGTACAAGAGGAATGAAAAAGTATTGAGAGACGATCAGAACCAGGAAAGCCTGTAATTCCCTAAGGTATGACCTAATCAGTGAAATCAGTGAATGGACTGATATTTATTGCCTAATATAGGCAGAACCTCCAACCCCCCTTCTCTCATCTGCTCACTAAGGCTGTGTATACATGCATATATGTGTCTGTTAAAATATGTCAGTTCTAGAGCACACTGGGCAGCACACAGACAGCAGGCTTTCTCCCCCACTTTCTCTCTCTTTTTCCTGTTGTTTCTTTCTGTCTCTTCCTCTTCCTGCTTCTCACTGTCTCTCTGTCTCTCTCTCACACACACATTTACACACATAGTGCTTATTCCATGGAGATGAACTAACTGCTTCATCTTTGTACTTAATGATAAAGTCAGACTCAATAAATATTGGCTCTTAAAATATTTCTGAAGTGACTAACTCACTTGTCTCCAGAGAGACAACTCCATGTACAAAAACCTATCTGGGTTTCTTTTAATCTGCCATTCTAGTTGTCTCTTTTTCTGATATGTGTCACTTAAAATTAGAATCTGCTCCATACATCCATATGCCTGGTAATAGTGTCGAGCTTTTTAAAAATCTGTATATGCTCTATACATATAAAATTTTCCAACATAAAAACATGAAAGCAAGAGTTTACAGGAATGCCTGAGGGGAATGTTGATTCTCAAGGACAAAGATTTTCAAATTAAATTATTTGTGTCCAGATATTCAGGTAAATTAGCATTTGTTAAACACTGTGGCACTTGACATAATCTCTTTATTTTTTTATGCCCTGAGAGAATCATCTTTTTACATCAACTCAGTAGCTAATATACATGAAGAAAGAAGAGTTAAAATTTTGGATCATGAGACATTATTAAAAATAGGACATTTAAAAATATTTTTTCCATTTTGATACTCAATTAAAAAAATGCACAGATTAGTGTTAGAATTCCCTGCTAATCAGAGCATCCCCTTGCAGTGGGCCTCACTCAACGCCATTGTGACGTATCAGGAAGGTAGCAACAAGAGGAGATCGTGTTATTTTAAGCTATTCTGCTTAGAACACGGGGGATGATGACTCTCAGGAGAAGGTACTGTTTGTAATTTTAGCAGCTACATGCGTAGCTAATAGGTTTTGTGTTCTTGGACTTCCATTTAGTAACACAGATAAATTTTCAAAAGTAAATCTGAAGTTAAGGGACAGATTTCTTTATGTTTTAAAGTGTTAAACTAATTGAAGAAGCTTATATGTTATAGATTCATATATGAAATATTTGGCATATGCATTAAAATATTGAGTATATGATTTACTGTTAAATATAGGTCATTACTCAATTTTCCCTAGGAGAAGTACTAAGTTTAATGAAATATGTCAGTATTATTTAAGCATATATTAGTAAAGATATTTTTGTCTAGCTTTTTTCACGTGTTCAGTAAATGTGTTATTATATAGTAAGACTTGTGCCCCTGAAACTTACAAAATAATTTATACATATTCCCTTCTCTTTTTATATATGATTTGGTTATTTTCTTATTATAAAGAAAGAACTGCCCTGATTTACAACATTTTAATTGTACAAGAATAGATGCAGCAGTATTCACACTAATTGAGCAATTATTATATGAGAGTTTCTAGGCTAAGTACTATATTTATAACAATATGAGATAAATTCAAATACTTCTACCATTTTACAGATGAAAAGTCTGAGATTTAGCAAAACAACAGTTATAATTCAAGTAAGTGATGAAATCAAATTTCAAGGCCAGGTCAGTCTTAATTCAGAAACTGCTCTTACTCTCTGGATCCTTTTTTGTGACTTGTTATCTATAAATATATAGAAACTCACTTGTCATCCTTAGTCTATGATGTAAGTTCCTCATGACCATTGATTGGTTCTAGTCATTCTTTTTAGGTTCACCAAAAGAGATCAAGACCATAACATCATATTAGTTGAATACCATGATTTTTCCCCATGCACAATTACACTGAAACCAAATTCAGAGTTTTTGAGGAGCATCTACATATATCTAAAAGATTACCTAAATCTTTTAGATACCTAAAAGATTAGGACATCTACAAATCTCAGTCAATAAAGTTATCTGATACTATAGAGGATTTTTATTTGAATTTAAAGTAAAAAACAAAAGAAAACAATCATTTGAATTTGGTTACATGAGCACTTAAAAGACTTAAGTCAAATTAATTTAATATCAAAACCATCACATTTTAATAAGGGGAAGAATTATAAAACCTTAAAAATAAACTAATAAAGTTGTATTTTTGATAACAAATATTTTCCAAACATATTTCAAAAAGTAATGTTGCTTTGCACTTTTTATGCCATTCTCAATCAGACATGATTAGAAAATATGTTTCTAGGAAGAACCAGTGTGATGAGGGAAGAAAGGCATAGACAGTCATTAGACAAACATGGACTTGAATCTTGGGGTCTCCCCCGCTCCCCCACTGTGACCTAGCTTTTTGAGTAGAAACAAATTTCCTTAACTGCTGAGAATCCTAATTTCTTCACTTGTCCCCTGAAAAGGTTGATAAGAAGATCACAGAAAGTAACGTGAATGGAAATATCAGGCATGACGCCCCACCCAGAGCAGGCCCTCAGGAAAGGTTAGTTTTCCTGCCTCTCTGCTATGACTGAGCAGGTGAGGGACATTTTTGGGTAATGGAATCCAGGTATGTTACATAGAACCTTTTCAAAAAAATGGTAACATTTTAAAATAACAGTAACCATTCTACCAGATTCTAAGAAGCACTGTACATTCAGTCTCTACTATGTAAAATCACAGACTTTGTTAAATGGCTTTCACAAAGGCATTTTACTCTGTAATTGATATTCCTAATCTACAAAATAAAAATTTGGACAATAACCTTGCCAGTTCTAAGATTTTATGGTTCCAATACTTCACTGGATGAAAACCACACACAGAAATGTTATCTATTCATTGAGACATTAGCGCATAATTAAATCACATAAAATTGAATGTTAATTACATCATTCTTTAAAGACCTATTTTCTGGACATTCTGCAGGAAAAAATCAGAAGAATGAAGTTTAGCATTTTAAATATACAATTACTTTTGCATATTCCCAAATCAGAAATTGTTTTTGACAATAATGCCCTCCTTGCAGGGGTTTAGGTTATCCTGAATGAATCACTCAGTTTCAAAAGCAGTATGGTTCTAAAATGTTAAAAAACAAAACAAAAGAACATAGAGAGAATTCAGGAGGCATACTTTAAAATTGTTTTGTAATGAATCTTCTCATTTTAATTAAAAATCTAACATATATAATTTATCTACATAAAGTGATGGTGATATGAAATAATTAACACATAAACAAATCTTGCTGGTGACTAAAAGATGCATGTCTTTATTTTATAAGAAAAAACTCTTAAAACCCAATTAGCAATGCCTTTCTGAAGTGTTTGAAATCTTTTAAGTTTGTTAAACTTTACATTTTGCTTACTCCTGATTTAGGTGAGGTAGAAATATACTCAACATAGTATTGCAAGATAGGAATTTACTTGAAATTCAGTATTGCTAGAAGTGTTGGTAGGACAGAAATGACCATTCTGTCTGGAGGTACAAAGTCCAATAAAACAGATATTGGAAACATGTGACTGTTTAAATTAATTATAATGAAAACTTTATTTCATCAGTTACACTAACTGTATGTTGCATGCTAAAATAGCTACAGGCAGTTAACAGTTATTCTATGGAGCAGCACAAATATAAAACATTTTCATCCATGTAGAATGTTCTATTGCACGGTGATTGTCCAGAGTCATTCATTTCTTTTGCATGAACTCTAAGACAGGAACATATTCTGAATGTTTTCATACTGGAATTATAATTTAATACATTTGTTTAAACTTCTCTTATAGTTTGTTCACAACATTCCAATAATCTAATTTATTTTAATTAAAGGCAACGGACTATTAAGTAATCAGAGTGCTCAAATTAAGGACAATTTACTGATAAAATTTAAAATGTAACTAGTTCTTAATCTAACTGAAAGTGGGTCAATGCCCTGCCTAACTCTGAATGATGATCAGGCTATAATAATGGGTGATGTTCTTGTGTCTGGAATCTGTGTGATTGAAAGTACAACTGTCCAATAGAAATAAAATGCAAGCCATGAACATGAACCACAATTTTAATTTAAAAGTTTCAAGTATCTATATTAAAGAAAGCAATAAAAACAGGTAAAATTAATTTTAGTAGTACATTTTATTTATTCCAATATATCAAAAATATTATTTCAGCATGTTATCCATACAAAATTATCAGTAGGATATTTTACTTTTTTCATACTAAGTCTTCAAAATCTGGTGTGTGTTTTATACTGAAGTACATCTTATGTGGACTGGTCATATTTTAAGTACTCCGCAGACAGACGTGGTTCATGGCTACCATGTTAGACAGCATGAGTACATAGACTGCAAATCAACAGCCATTCATTTGTTCACTGATTCAACAATATTTACTGAACCCACGTTAAATGCTGATATTGTACCAGATCGGCATGGTGGTGCATGACATCACATGCACATCTAGAGAACTTCCAGTCTAGTGGGTGGCATCACACAGGAAAATAGGAAAATATGTTCTTGTGCAAAATACTTTTACCTCAGAAATCCCATTCAGGGCTATTGGCAAAAACAGAAAAGGAAAAGTTAACCCAATATTTAAAGTGTTGATAAAGGTTTCCAGAGGAAATGTCTAATTTAATACTTTAGTAATCAGTACGAATTGACCAGAAAATGCAGGGTAAGAACACAGAAGTGGAAGGATGTAATGTTTTCAGAGGAAAAGGCTTATGGAAAAGAGGTTTGTGTGAGGGTGAGTGTGTAGGATTGTCTGTGAGTAACAGAGTGAATGCAAAATAGTTTCATGTCTTTAGTGGATTGCTGGGTCTATTATGCCTAAATTACTATCTACCCACATATTCTTGGTGAGGAGGAGAGATAAAGGGCCAGTAGTATGAAATAAAAGAAGCAGGGAGTGGATACAAACCACTGTTAATAAAGAAAATATTAGAAGATTACAAAGTCCTTAAGCAATTGTCCTTGATGCTACAACCAAAAGTCAATGTGTTTTCATCAATAATAAAATCATTAAAAATTAGCAATGCTCTTGGTATATAGAATGCTGTTCTTTACCCTGGAAACAAATAACCTTCAGTCAACTAATGAGTGCCTGAGGTAAAGGAATTTCCCTTTTACAGTATATTTTTCATTGCCACATTAAGTCCATTGATAGCTACAGAAATAAAAGTGAACACCAGCTGTCTTGGGTACGTATCTGCACCCCCAACCACAACAATAAGTAAATAAATAATATGTCCAAACCATTTTATGGTTTTTCAGATTTAAAGTGACAGTTGCTAGCAGGAAACTGATTGGATTCCCATATGTGACATTGAGTAGCCTCCTTTTGTGCACGCGTTTCTCCATGCTGTACGGAGATTACCAGATCAAAGCACAGCTCAACTTAATCATTAAGAGGTAAAGACTAAAATTTAATATTGTAGGGCTATCCATTTTAATTAATGATAAAGTTAAATTTTTATAGTTTAATAAAATCTGCCACAGAGGAAGATTAATTGGATGAAGAAAGTAGAAATTAAAATCAAATAGAATTGAGTCTCAAATGGAGGCAAAACATTGTGATTAGCTTGAGAGAGATATATCTAAAGATCAAGTTCCAAAAGATGTTCATTTATAATAGAGAGTAAATTCTAGCACTTCAGTCACGATAACCTTATAGACACCTTGAATAATTTCAGGTTTGTATTCAAATGAGCTGGTAAACTACTTGTATATTTCTATGTATCTTACTATATTGGATTTGGTTCATGGTAGCAATTATACTTGTCTAAGTCATTGTTCCTGAAACAATAATTTAATGGATTTGCCCCCAAATAAATATTCTCAATGTCTCTTAGATACTACTAAGCTTCACCTCATCTTGTCAAATCAGTAGATGTGGGGATAGAAGGTTTTGAGAAGCCAATAAATAATAACAAATAGTGAAAGAAAAATACAAGTTTGTCCTGACATTTATTTTTAAAATTTTGCCCAATGTAAAAGTAAGAAAGGACCTGGAACCTATCACTTTGTGATGCTAGATGTGACCAGGAGACACATGTCTGTGTCTCTGTGCTCACAGTCTGGCTGTCATCAGATGTTCTGCAGAGTGTAAGGGGAGACATATGCAGTATGTGAATTAGGAGGGAAATCCACTGATTTATTTTGGAGAGAATATGGATGCTACTAATCCTCCCTTTATAGGTTTACTGATGGAGCTGCTATGCTTGTAAGCTCTTCTGCATTCTAAGCCACTATTCCATTCCTACCCAGCATCTGGGAGATAAAGGTGAGGATGTGGGGAATCTGCAGGCTATGGGCTTGCTGAAAACAAGATGCACTCTTACCCAATAATACATTTAAATATTAATAATATTATCAAAACTATCACTAATGTATAGAAAGAATAAATTGTATTTAATTATAAATAATATATACACATATACATTACATAGAGAGACAGCTGTGGATGTGTGTATATATATATATATATATGTGACATGATTATAGTGCATAGGTCTGTGTACATGTATGTGTGAGCATGTGCATGTATAGGGTGACCATTGCAAACTTACCTTTTGGAAAATTTTCTGCACATCTGTACTTAATTGATTGATTAACTTTAAATAAGGTTTCAAAGTAAGTTGAGCTTATTGTATAGATCAGTCCTTCAAATATAGTGTTCATGTTTATCTCCCCATTATAACGCACTTTTCTTTCTCTAGGAGCCTTCTATCACCTTGAAGCACTCTACTGTGGGATACTGCTCAGGCTTAATCTCTTGGATCATGTTCTAAAAATACATCTTCAAATGATTCTATATAACAATATTCTTTACTCACACTTTATTATTGAAGTAGATTAATTTGTCCCTGGCATTGTTATTTCTGTACAATGACAAGTGAAAAGTGGAAGGTATATTTTGGTTAAATTATCATATCCCAGAAATGACTTTATATAGGTGCTCTATATAGGTGCTTTGTAAAGGTGAAAATTAAGTGCATTCTTCAGCATCCCAGAACATATTATGTTTGATATTTCCATGCATTTTAAGTAGGAGGACTTTTTTTCTGTAATAGGTAAGTAAGGAATTCAACAAATATAAACACAACAAAGTTGAAAGGCCTGAAATGTATTGAAAACTTCTATAATGACTACTAAGTTAGGTTTTGTCCTGAAAGTGACAGTGGTTTATGTTTTAGACTCAATAAACGGATGCTTACCCTAGACTTGTCAAAGTTATTCTCTCATTGGAGCAGGAATACAGACAAAGATTTAAAGAAGAACAAAGAGGACAGTGAAGTTCCGTACATGTGGCATTTCACCCTTGACTGCGGTTCCTGCTACAGTGTGCTTCCTCTCTTCAGACCGCAGTTTCGGGTTTATTTTGGCAAGGACACATTAGGTCATTGCTTGACAGTGACAGCTACCTGTGGTTACTCTTGGACCTTCAGTTGTTCTGCTAGTGTTTTAGGTGTCTCAACTAACCTTTGGGTTTAAAAGAACATCTGTAAGATGCTGGATCACAGCTCTCCTTTCCCCATTTTAAGGACCTTTCATGTTCTATCTTCATTGCTTTTGTTTAGTATAAAATTTCCATTGTAAAATGAGCATGAGTTACTGAAAAGCTGTCTGCTTTCCCATTGAAAGTAGTAATCTTGCTATTTATGCTTATCCAACCAGTCATGAATTTTTTTTTCTTCTTATTTGGTGAGAAGGACCCTCCTGCAATGAACTGAAATGTGTCCCCCCTCAAAAGCATTATGTTGACGCCCTAACCCCCAATGTGACTGTATCTGAAAAGAGGGTCTTTAGGAAATAATTAAGGTTAAATGAGGTTATAAGAGTGGAGCCCAAATCCAGTAGGACTGTGGTTTTTTAAGAAAAGGAAGATTCTCTCTCCCCTCCAACCTCCCCCCACCCCCGTAAAGTGAGGACACAGTACAAGGCAGGCAGGAAGAAAGCTCTCACCAGACACTGAATAGGCCAGAACCTTGATCTCAGACTTCTAGCCTGCAGGCTGAGAGAAATAAATTTCTATTGTTTAAGCCACCAGTCTGTGGCACTTAATTATGGCAGCCTGAGACGGTTACAACACGACACTTCCTTTTCCATGTCTGGATTCAGATCGTCTTTTAGATCTCTCCCGAGTAGCCTGTCTTAAAGTGATCACTTTTATTTCTTTTTAGAAACAGTTTTATTTTTCAAAGATCTTCACAACTTCTATCTGAAACAACAGACACTTTTATTTACTTTAAATTTTTCCTTAAAATTTTTTTTTTCTTCCCTCAATGTCTGGTTCAAAGTCTTAGGCAGTCAGTGCACATTTAAACAGATGTTACTCCTCTGTTACTCTAGCAAAGATTCTTTAATGGCACGTTCCAGCACATTACTTCAGTGTGGCACAGGGTTTTTTTTTTTGCTGTACTCTGAGGATGTGCTGACACACAGTGGAGCAGCCCTCAGGAGAGGTTTGGCAGTTTGTGCTAGAAGCCTTGAAGACACTCTTGTCTTTTGATATCATAATTGCACTTCTAGGAATCTGTCCTAAGCCAATCATGCCAAGAAGATTTTCTAGGCAAGGGTGTTTGTCATACAATAAACAACTAATGAAGCTGCAAAGCCAGTGAAGCTATGGCAATCAACATGTTGGGATACTATGGAACCACTAAGAGAATATTTACAGAAGGTTTTTAATTATCTGGGGGAAATTCTAATAATACAATGAGAAAGAATGCATACTATGACTCTGCAAGTTATACATTTACAACTCTGAAGATATGTGTGTGTTTGAACATTTGTAGGTAAATTATAGTATTAATTGTGATGATTTTTTGATCTTTTAGCTTTTCTCTCTTTCTAATTAATTTGCAATAAGGAAATATTATTTTTAGAGTTAGAAAATAATCAATATTACGTTTTAAAAATGTTTTGATGGGAGGCTTCATAGTACTTTTATACACTGTCAGATTTATCTTCCTACTATGGAGTCAGAGTAATCTGTTTACTGTGCCTAGGGTAGCTCTGAGTTCTCACTTATCTTATGCATGACTTTGTTATCATTGCTTTCCTTTCCTGGGAAATAAAACATTTCCTTGTATACCTGACTCTGTTCCTCCTATTACCCAGACTGCAGTCACAAGCAACATTCTCTGCAAAATTTTCTAATCTCAAAAAGCATGATTCTTTTTTATGGCAAATTTTAGGGATGCAGTTTATTTTAGTAACAAATGTTCACATAAAATAAGAGGGTATGAAAAGTCCATTCCTGCTGTGCATGAAATTGCTAGCACAAAGGATTATTTCTTAGGCTGATCCAAAAATTCAAAGATTGTGTGTTCTCTGGTCTGTACTCCTCTGGAGCTCACCTAATGCCAAGCCCCTAGAGGGCACTGAATAAGTATTTAATTGAATGGACTCTGAAAGCTCTTCAAGAGCAGCCTTTAAAGTAACATTATGTAGTGAACATTCATGGATATGGCCTTGTCATCTCTATATCCTCATTTTATTTAGTTGCACTGAATTTATAGTAAGAAGATTGTTATGAATTCTTCCTAAGTGCTTCAGTAGTAATTTTGGCATATTGATTAGATACTATTTGTCTACATGAGAACTATGTAGACATGTTCTCATGTCTAAATGCTTGGCTGCATTTCCAACTGTTGTTTAATTGTAGTTTTATTTCCCCAGGTACAGCCAACCTGTTATGTATTTTATAACAATATGTAATAAAATGGTCCTGCATTTTTACTCTTTAGGAAATATTTGCCATTTAACATGTCAGTTATGAAAATATCAACAATAAATAATAAGTTTAGTATTGTTAGACTGTTATTCTCAATTTTTGAGTGATATAGCAGAATTGGCTGATTCACTTAAAAATCACAATAAATTGTCAAAATTCTCCTAGATGAATTCAATCACTTGTGAAATCCAATGATGCTGTGAAATTTTTATTTCTTTAAAAAATAACTAGTCATTATAAATGCATGATGTTTATAAAAATAATTGGCTTAGGGTTACTTTAACTTTTACAATTATTACTATGCCTATTTTATTGCCCGCTAGAATTTTAAACTTGGTGCTAACTAAATCATTTTTAGCACTTTCATTTAAAACAATTTCTAATGCAACTTGGAAAGTCTTCAACATTAAAAAAAGAGTGTAATACCAAGGGTCTTCTTTGCTGAGTGATAATTCTTGCTGGGTATCAAATCCCATGTCTAGTTTCCAAGCCTCACTGCAGTAGCAGTGAATAATCACATTGTCATTTATTTCACATCTCTGGCCTGTGTATGCTCTGCTTTCCAAAAATCTCAGTGAGAAAATATGCACACCTGTGTTTCTAGTGCCACCTTTACTGTGATATGAGCCTTAGGGTGAGAAGATAATAAGGTAGAAGTCTAGTTTCCATAGTTTTATTTTAGTGGAAGGAATCCTGATTGAGACGTGTTTATGAAAAGAATACAATCTGAGCCAAATTTTTTTATTAGAGAACTTAAACCAGCTTTTTAAATTTAGCAACAACAACCAAAAAAGTGTGACCTCTGCCATACAGCATCATACCATTGTTAAGAGATAGTAATAGAGTATGATAATTCATTCAGACATATTTAGCTAGGTTTTATTAGTAGGTTAACTAATAGTAGGTTTTATTAGTAGGTTATTTTATTAGTAGGTTAATTAAGGAACTATTGAAATTTGTTATTTGTCCTTTTAAGAATTATCTCAAGAAAAGATTATTTGTCTAATAATCTCAGGCAGCATCCTACTCTTCAAGCTCATTTAACATAAATATTTTAAAAATTGCTTGCTTTCTCTCATTGTTTCTTAGGCCCTGACAGCATTCTGATGTTTCTACTCCAATAAAAACCAATCAGCTTTTCTAAATAAACTCAGCCTTAAACATAAACCTTTATCTGTAATAAATAGACCTTCACTAATCCAGCAACATAGAATAACTATACTTGAGATGCTTACAAAAAGTGCACTTCTGAATTTCTTCTCACCCAATTTCCTTTTAAAATTTATAGACAGAAGCAGCATTTATGACAGAGTTTGTGGAGGATATGCAGTTCACCTGTTCCTCCAGAAATGCCAAAATGCAGAATGCTAAAATGTACCTTTGGCCCCTGTATTACTGAAATGCTGTTTTCCACCATGCCATCAGCCTCTGCACAGGGTTACTTTAAAATAAGAAACAGCCATATGAAACTTGATTGTATTAGTTTGAAGGTCTTGAGAAAGGTTTTCACCTTATTACATAGGGTCTTCTTTATGAAAATCTTATGAAGAGGTGCCTCTCTTGTCTTAGGATCAGTTCTTCTGAGCAATTGCTCAGCATTTATTTTATGGAACCTGAATTTTGTAAAGGCTGTTTCTTGCCTTTTGCACTCACCATTAGAAAACTTAAAATCAAATAAATAACTCAAGGATATAATTCACTTTTGTATCCTTGCTCTTTTATTGCCTTTACTGTGTATTTTTATCTTTTAAAAATTTTGTAACTTTCTATATTTGGGTATCTTATTAAGATATTTTCAAACATTTTTGAAATAAGGTTGTATATAAACATAGAAAATCCTTTAAGGATTCTTTACTGTAGCAATAAAGGTATCAGAGATTTTTTTCTATTGAGAAATTTCCCTCTTTCACCTTTAATAATTCTGATGAGATCTTGGTCTTTCCCTGGTGTTTATAATATTCCCGATCATTTCTTTAGAGACCAGAGCACTCCGGGGAACAATACAGTTATAAAGAATTCTGGGATAAACGTAATCATCTTAACTTGCTAAAGGCATCTTCCATTGTCTTCCTTCAGTATATATTTGATAGATACAATCCATTCATTCTATGAAGTAACCAAAAGGACTGTCCATTCATTTTCCATCTTCTTGATCCACTGATTCACAGCTTCTCTCAGTGTGCAAAAACACACTGATTTTATGTACTATTGCAATTGCTTTTTCTAAAATATAATTTGTCATCAGGTCATGTGGTTAAAAAAGAATTGTAAACCCTCTCAATTTTTTTAGAATCAGTTTTAAAATTTAATTTTTCCTGAAAGAGATTGAAATTTGCTTCATTCAATTATTTATGTAATTCCAACTCATCATGCATATTGGCATTTCTCAAGTGTTTTAACTGGCACATATTCTTATCTGCTATTATTATATAACTAATTATTTTTTTTGTGGGGGAGGAGGATTTAAATTCTTTCTAGCCACATTACAACACACTGTTTAAACTGCTCCTTTGTTTTTCTCTTGCTCTTTTCAAAGGCTTTTAACAAATTATTTTTGTCCATTTCATCATACTTTCTTCAGGACTATGTTTGGAGAAATAATATTGGAGTCCAGAGACAGGTCTGAAAATAACAACCAAGTTTAATAAGAGATCATTTCAACAAGAAGAAGAATTTTCCTTGTTCAGAACAAAATTTTTATTATTTCCTGCTTGTGAATTCTATTAAAAAAATTCAAGTAGGTCTTCACTGGATAGTGCTCTATACATGTAATATATTAGAAGACTTTTCGAGTTACAGTCCTTTTTACCCACATTTATTCTAGTTTCTGTATGAAAATGATTCCATTACAAGTATCTAAACATAAGTAATTTAAGCACATTTACCCAATTATAATGGTGATACTCTGGTACCGGATTAAATAAAAAATAGTGAACATGTTATTTTTATGTATCTATATGAAGAATAACACAGTGAAACTCTTTGTCATCAGCAGAACACCAGTTAGAAGAGAGAAAGTCTCAAAGCTAAAAATTCAATATATTTTATTATTATAAATACTTAACATTTAACAAATGTATATAATAACATTTAAATGTTATTACACACATTTAAACAATATTTTGGTGTTAGTGACACCAGGATCTTGAAAAAAGAAAGGAAAATTACAGAGAAACAGGTTATTTTAACTTTAGAGCAACTAGTACTTCACTATATGTCAATTTAATTTTGAGGGGAAGGGCATGGGAGTAAGAGGTTTTATTTATCTAAAAGACAAATAAACTAATTGTAATTTTGAAGAAAGGTAAAGGTAGAATGGAAGTGTGTTGATTCACACTTTAATCTCAAATCTAATCTAGCATTGAATTTAGACTTTCTCCCAAATTTTCTTTTTTCATTTTTTGTTTGCATATCTTGAGCAGACTCTTCTCTTTTTTTTATTCCCTGCCTCATTAAGTCCATTTCTTTCTCATATCCATGTCCTCATATACATTCATCTCTGACTTAAATATGGTCTGCACACACAACCCCAATTCTCTCTCATTAAATAGTAATGAACTCATTAATTGTTTAAGATTTACTGAGTAGTTATTATATTCTGACCGCTATAGTAGGCAATGCATATATGAAAATGAATAATGAATAAACATTTCTCTCAAATAGTTCATAGCCAATAGAAATCATAGTCATTCAAGGAAATCATTGGTATATAGAAATATGTGAAATAATGAACAGAGTGATCAGGTCTAGCTAATGTCACTTCATGTTCAGAATCTTCGTAGTGCAGATTTGGGAACAATCATTGGAAAGAGAAGAGAAGACCTTTCACAGACACACACAATGACATTTATTAAAATTGATTTTCACCTGGCTGAGAAAGGATGTAGGCGACTCTATAGACAAGATAGCCTAAGTTGAGTATCACACATGTGAAATGTCATGACATGCTCAATGAACTGCAAAGCACTAGGTGGATGGCCAGTATGTAACTCTCGTTAGCTAACTCTCTGCCTGGTGAGGTCTTGGCAGAGTGATGCTTGCTTTCTGATAATTCTGTAGGAGATGGAAAATCATTACAGAATTGTAATTGGAGGAAGGGAATTGTTATATTTTCATTTATCATCATTGTTTTGTTTATTGTGCAGATGAGGACCAGAAAGGGATGAGGGTGAATAGGGAATGAGAAACATGTAAGGAAGCTATTGCTAAGTCTGGGAGAAAACTTTTGCAATGTGACATAGAACACTGGGAGTGGAAGAGACTGAGTGATTGAGACAGATGCCTAGACTGAGGACTAGATAGGTCTCGAGTATTGTCTGCTTGTGGAAGGGAATGTAGAATTATAATTTAGAAGTAAACTTCAGGTTTCTAGTTATGTAGGTAGTGATGCTAATAAATTAAGATGGAGACTTTCATTGTAAATATTGCTTCTCACTTAAATTTCTTCCTTTTTCTGCAATAAAAGGATATCCCTGAACTGTTGATTCACTTATGGCCATGAGACTTCTTTTGTGTAATGAAACATGACAACAGAATGAATGCTAAATCTCTCTGCAAGGTGAAAGCTCTAATAGCAGGCATCTGATTCACAACACTTTCTTTTCCTTCTCTCATAAGACTGGTGATGCTCCAAATGAACATTACCTCATCCACCTGGATCCCAGGACCAAGAAGACATGCACACAGCCCCCACAGGCCAAAAATACAGCTTTTTCCTTTAAGTCACTGAGCTATCTGTATCATTTGTTACTGTGCCATAACCTAATTCATCCTGACTGATATGGAGGAATATAACACAAAGAAAGAAGCTCTGGGGAGATGATTATTTCAGTTTGGGCAAGTTAAGGCTGAGCCTTGAGGGGCCCCTAAGATTTATGCCATTAGAGAACTCACAAGGCATATTTCCATTTCTCTGCTCTCTCTTTTAATTGACTATTCTTTTATTGGTGGTTTACTTGTTTAGAAGTGGCATTGCATAGTTGTTAAAAGTGTGTGTTCTAAAACCACATTGCCTACGCATGCATCCCAGATCTTTTATCTCAGCATTTTTATGTACTTTAGTTTCCCCATCAGTAAAATAAGGATGATCGAACCAACAATGTACTTCATATGGTTGCTGTGAGAATTAAAGTGTATATCTGAACTTAGAAGAGTGCCTGGCTTATAGTAAGTGTTATGTAATATATGTTACTATGTCTGTATAAATAATTGGATCTTTTCAGAGAGTAGATGAATTATGAAGGTAGAGGTGCTTATAAGATATTTCACTTTCCCCTGAGAATGTAAGAAAAACTAATGAAGGAAAACATTTCCAGGCTTACCTTTAAAAAATGCTCTATTGAAAATATTTTTTAGCATTTACTTTAAAGTGAGATTACATTAATTTTAAAAAGTAGGTCCTGAAATTTGATTTGTTCATTGCCCTTAGTAATGTACATATCTCATCTTTATGAGATGTGGAACTATTCAAGACTAAATTCTTTGAAAATACTTGATCCAAGAAATATAAACATGTAAAGTGATTGATTAAAATAAGAATGAAGTTTTGATAGAGCATACTCTGGAAAAATATTGAAAATTGTTCTGTTCCTCTTGGATTGCTTCCTCTTCTTGAAAGACCTAGTGTTCTAAATTTCTGTCATCATCCATTGGCTTCTCACCTCTCTCTACAATGCTGCTTGTCCCTGGGAAGCCACCTGGTCTAGTCCAGAGCAGGTATTAACATCAGCTCTCCTAAGTTTGAAACTTGCACTTCATAGGGAACACCCAAAGCTCCAAGCTTGAAATCTTCTACTTTAACTGGCAGAATTCTGCTTTTTAATATATGTGTTCCAAGTATGATGGACAGTAGATAGCACAGGAGGACAGAGGACCACAACCATGTTGGCTGGAGTCAAATTCCACTCTGCTATTAATCAGTCATGTGCCCTAAAGTTCCGATGTAAAATGCAATAATAAAGACATCTATGTCTTAGGTTGTGGGGATTAAATGAGTCAATATATAAAAAGCAAAAGAGTACTTTTGTTCCTGCTACAACAAAAGTACTCAAGAGTTAGCTGTTGATATTTGAAAATGTTTCTTCTGCTAAAAATAATTATTTATCAGAAAGTATCCAAACCACAGGAGATATTTCTTTCAACATTTCTGTTTTCCATTCTCATTATCCAAATTTAGAACCACCAGAAAACACTGCATACATATTTTTAATTGGTCTGCTCTAAAAACTAGTCCAGTTAAACATGTTAGTTGAAATGACCATGAAGCAAGCAGGTAAGTGAAGATGACATGAGTAAGCAGGTAACATAGTTAGCACCACACACATCAAGTCAGGAAGGTGCCCACCTCTACCGCCTACCTGAACACTGCTGTCAACCACAAAAAATTACCTACATTTCCTTTTTCTTCATGATTAGAGGACATTTAAATTAAGTATTTTTAAGAGGCTATAATGGATGAGGAATTCTGTAAAGCATGATTAAAAAAAAGTTTCAAGGGCAGCCTTTGCCCTGTAAAAATCTAAGCTCATTGGGCCATGTATTCTCTCCTTCCAGTTTCCACTGAGCTTTGAGAAGGATGGGCTGCAGTCGTGAGTAGACGTGGACAAAGTGAACAGTGTGCTTTATCCAGATGAGTGATCTAAGTACAATCCATCCTTCCAAGTTTTGATAGAGCATACTCTGGAAAAATATTGAAAATTGTTCTTTTCTTCATAGGGAACACCCAAAGCTCCAAGCTTGAAATCTTCTACTTTAATTGGAAAAATTCTGCTTTTTTATATATGTGTTCCAAGTATGATGGACAGTAGATAGCACAGGAGGACAGAGGACCACAACCATGTTGGCTGGAGTCAAATTCCACTCTGCTATTAATCAGTCATGATTAAAATGAAAGCACAAACAATGGCCCATCAATCACATGTTCTAAACAAGAATGAACAGCTCTGAATGTAATTTGGAAAAATCTTTACTGGATAGACAAAGATAATTTTTTACTATTTTAAAATATTATAGAGTATATAATCCCCCAATTTCCTATCTTTTTTCCATTTCAAAAAAAAACTTAATTATGGTTTTATTACAATTTACCTCTTTGTAGTAATCTGATTAGCTTACTTTGTTACCTATAACCATGGTGAATAGAAATACTATTTAATGACTTTTAGCCCTGGCTGGTATAGCTCAGTGGACTGAGCTTGGGCCTGTGAAACAAAGGCCCACTGGATCAATTCCCAGGCAGGGCACATGCCTGGGTTGTGGGCCAGGTCCCCAGTAGTGGGTATGGAAAAGGCAACCACACATTGATGTTTTTCTCCCTCTATTTCTCCTTCCCTTACTCTCTCTTTAAAAATAAATAAGTAAAACCTTAAAAAAATACAATTTAATAACTTGTAAAAGATGAGATTTCTAAATGTCATATATTAGGAAGTGCTCAGATTTTTTCTTTGAATAGTATTTGTTTTGGGTATGTTGTAACACTAACTTTTTTAAAGGCATCTTTAAGTTACAACTTTTTCTATTAAAAAAAAAAAAAAAAAGAACCTTCAAGTATTATAGTTCTCTCACCAGAGAAAAAGGAAACTGTACAAGGGTATTAAACTGTAGGCAATCAAGTATAGCAATAACATACAAACTAGAATACACTGAGATCAGAAAGGTCTCAGTTGCCAAGCTGGCTTGTTGTCTGTCGGCTAGCATGTTTTATTATTGGAATTAGAGAGTGACCTTCTAAAGGGCAAAATAAATGTTCAGAAAAAATCAAACAGTTTCATCAAGCAACTGAATCTAATCCCTCAAATGACAGAGAAACACAGGCAGGGAGAAAAGACAATAGAGGCCAGCGGGCCAGATTGAGTCGGAAACTCTGCAGGCCCACAGGCCTGGAGGCTAGTCAGGAAGGGTGTTAAAATCAGCCGGGGAAGAGGAGCAAAGTGTGAGCACACACTGCTGTTCTGATCAATCCCGATTGATTAGCTACAGGATCCCTAGTTAGCAACTGTGGCTTTTATGATCTGTGGGGATGTAAACATTTGCTAGAGTGGCCCCTCTGAAAGGGCCAGGGCAAGAAGAAACACTGCTATAACCTCGGGGTCACCTTTCCCAGCTTTGGTAGGGTTGCACTTCTTTGGATTTGCAATGTGAATATAACATGTACTTTGGTTTCTGTTTTGTGAGCTCATATATTTTTTTATTACTTGAGGTTTTTCTTTTACTGTGACTTGGCTCTTCTATCACATATTCAACTCAGGTTAGAAGAAAATCTCAGTAGCTTAAAACAAGTTTATTTCTTGCTTATGGTGTATAGGGAAGACATGAGCAGGGGCATACTGGTGGCTCTGCTTTATACATCACTCAGGGACCCAATGTGTCCTCAGGTCCACCACCGTGCAGCTCTGCCCTCTGCACCTCAGGCCTCTACTTCCCTGTAGGAGTAGAGGCAGGAGAAGAGAGTATAGAACTCAATATACGCACCTAACTGCCCAGTCCAGAATGGATGCACGTTACTTTAGCTCATGTTTCATTGGCCATTTTTAATTATATGAAAATTAAAACAAGTGAATATTTGGTGAAATTATGGTTTCTCACAGGGAGCTCAAGGTGTTGTTGGGCAGAAACTCTGAGAATGTTTTATGCAATGAGATGGATCTGTTCGGTGGAACACCCTGAAGAAAGCTGTCACTGGCAGCTTTGCTCACTTTAAATGGACTCAATTAACCACTGTTATTTTTAGTCAGATGTCACTTCCCATTTAGATCATTTCCTGTGATGGCTTTTTATGAATCTTGTGTTTTCTTTTGCACAGTGGAGTCAGCAATTGCAAGTGCCTGCTCTCATGTATGATGGTGTGATGCTTCACAATACTGCACAGGGACTGCAGAGATAGAATCTGTTTTGTTTTTCACAAGTGGCATATTGTGACAGGTGGAACACTTGTCTTTCAAATGTGCATAGATTTAGAAATACTTTTCTGGCACTTTGAACTGGTCATTAGCCTTACGAGTAATGACCAATGGTCAGGTGAATCTGGAAAAAAGCGTTTGCACTCTGGTTAGGAATTTTGTTCTCTAGTCAAGAATAATGTATAGATGAAAAATTGTCTTAATGGAGTGATTTTTGTCCTATTCTTCAAATGATTGATGGTGCCCTAAAACCTATTATTCATAGGCAGGTAACATTTCCCAAACTTCTCTCTTGTGAAAGATCAGAGATGGGATTCCTGAGGCCATAAATCTAGATAGGACATTCTTCCTCAGCACATAGGCAGGTATTCTCTCAATAAGGCCAGTTTAAGTTACTAGTTCAGGTGAAGAGACATTTAGGAAAGATACTGGGGAAGCTCAGAGGATCTCAAAACAAGAATGTATTGACTTTGAGCCATGTACCCCACTAATAAAGTGACACAGACACAAACACATATTTTCTTGTTTCTAAATTGCTTATTGAGCAAAGGATATCTCAAGCCATAGATTTATTTATCTTGTCTTCCCCTAATCCAATCAGTGGTGTTTGCAGGCCGTGGGGCAGGGTGGGGGGCAGTATTACACGTAATTCTAATAGCCACCAGCACTAAGCTCATAGACAGTTTCTTTAAAGAGGTGTGTGTATGGAGACAAAATTTGTGGCTGTTACTGTATAATCTCTTCCCTCAAGAACTTATCATTTATCTGAAGCAGGTATAAAAAAATAATTCTATAATTGTTGTAAGTAATATGGTACATGTGCATCCTTGTTTTCCACAGGCAAAAAACATCCACTGCCTAGTGGAGTTATGAAAGAATATTCTTTGTGACTCAACCCTTAAAGTTACATTAATGAAGTTAAAAAGTATATCATTATGTTAGAATTCTGTGTGTATGCATGCGCATGTGTGAGTGTGTGTGATGTGTAAGCTTTCAATAACTTGATGAAAAAATAAAATATAGTTAAAATGCTTAATTACTTGTATTTAGATTCTGAATTTGCTACTTATAATACCCTTAATTACTGATATCATTTTGACTAAATTATCTAAACTTACTGGGGCTGTTACTTTATTAAAGATTAAAAAAGTAAAGTGTTAAAGGTCAAGAGGGCAGCATAGGTAAAAGCTGTACTCAAATCTTCCCATAACCACATAAAAACTACAACTAAACTATAAAACAACCATCATTCAGAACTCCTAGAAGGGCAGCTTTCCCCCAGACAAGAGTGGTAGCGGAGGCCAATGTCCCCACACAGAGCCAGTAAGCAGGAGCCACATCGGAGTCTCTGTCAACCTTGTTAGCATGGTTAGTCCTGCTCTGGTGATTCCCTGAGATCCCGTTCCACTCCACTTGCAGGACCACCCAAGCTGTTTCCATTGGCTTTTCCATAAAAATGGCCTGCTTTGGTTAATGCTTCAGATTTTCCTAAAATCCCTGAATAAAGCAGCATTGAGCCTTGCCATGTTGCATACTTCTGTCTAAGTGGCTACAGGCCCAGCTCTAGTACCAGCCAGCCTTAGATCTCAGTTTAACCTCTCCTGGGCACTTCCAAGCCAAGCACAAGTAGCAGTCATCTGCAGATTGCTTTGTAGCTTATGCTCAGTGTCACGGAGCAGGGTGCAGGTGGTGGCTGATCTTAACTTGAAACTCCCCGGAGAACTCAGAACCAGGGTACCTGGTAGACAGCTTCAGACAACATTGAAGCATGACCCAATAACTTCCAGGAATGACACACTCAAGGGGTTAACTCAGTGCAGACCAGAGTTCCTCTAAAGTACGTCTTACTTTGTAGCATTGGTCCCTGAACAGCTGATCTTCCATGGTGGTCACAGCCAATAGGCATGGGGGTAAATCCTTCACATTGACATGCCAACAGCAATCAAGGCTCAACTACAACAGGAGGGTATACACAACCCACACTGGGTGGGGTAGGGAGCAAGGGAGAGGAATACCTGAGTGCCCAGTTCAGGTGCTTGGGGAGGCTGTACCCTAGAAGACACCTACTGCATAAGGTCACTCTACCAAGATATAGCAGCTCTACCTAATACATAAAAACAAACACAGGGAAGCAGCCAAAATTAGGAGACAAAGAAATGTGTCCCAAAGGAAAGAACAAAACAAAACTCCAGAAAAAGAACTAAACAAAATAGAAACAATCTACTAGATACAGAGTTCTAACACTTGTTATAAGGATGCTCAATGAACTCAAAGGAAGAGACGATGTATGTAACAAGAACTTCGACAAAGTGATAGGAGCCACTTAAAAGTGGAGATAGAAAACATAAAAAAAAACAAGTAAAAAATGAGAACAACACTATCTAAAAAGAAGAATATGTTTTAAGGAATAACAGTGGATTAGATGAAGCAGAGAATCAAATCAGAGATTCGTAAGTTAAGAACTCATAACAACAGCAAAAATAAATTGGAATCCAAGAAAATAAGGATAGTGTGAGGAGCCTCAGGGACAACCTCAAATGTACCGAGATCTGTATCATGGGGGTTGGAGAAGGAGAAGAGAGAGAGCAAAAAATTGAAAACCTCTTTGAAAAAAATGACAAAAGCTTCCTTAACCTAGTGATGGAAATAAGCATACAAGTCCAGGAAGTGAAGAGAGTCACAAACAAAATGAACACTAAGACATATCATAATTGAAATGCCAAAGGTAAAAAACAAAAAGAGAATATTAAAAAGAACAAGGGAAAAGCAGTTATAACGTGGTCTGACTGAAAGGGAGCTCTCATAAAACTGTCAGCTGATTTCGCAACAGAAACTTGGCTGGCTGGAAGAGATTGGCAAGAAATATTCAAAATGATGGAAAACAAGGACCTACATCCAAGATTATTTTACCCAGCAAAATATCATTTAGAATTGAAGGACAGATAAAGAGATTCCCAGACAAGAAAAAGTTAAAGGATTTCATCATCACCAAGCCAGTATTACAAGAAATGTTACAGGGTTCTTTAACAAGAAGAAAAAAAATGGCATAATAAAAATAAAGAATGGAATAATAAAATGGCAATAAATGCATATCTAGCAACAATTACTTTAAATGGAAACGAACTAAATGCTCCAATCAAAAGATGCAGATGGACCTTGAGAATATTATACTAAGTGAAGTCAGTCAGAAAAAGCTAGAACTATATGATATCACTCATATATGGGATATAAAATTGAAATTCAGAGATTCAGCCAGACAACAGTATGTCAGTTACTAGAGAGAAGGAGTTGGGGTAGTAGAGGGTAAATAGGCCAAATATATGGCGATGGGAAATGGTTTGATGATGGGTGGTGGGCACACAGTGCAATATACAGATCATGTATCACAGTAATACTCACTTGAAACCTATATGACTCTATTAACCAATGTCACCCTAATAAATTTAATTTAAAAAGACACATCAAAGCTGAATGGATAACAAACAATACCCTTACATATGCTGTCTACAAGAGACTCACTTCAGATCCAATGATACACACAGACTAAAAGTAAAAGAATGGAAAAAGATATTTCATAAAAATGTAAACAAACAAACAAAACCTGGGGTAACAATACTTATGCCAGACAGACTAGATCTACGAAACAAAATAAGTGAATAGGCAGAACATAAATAGACTCATAGATACAAGAGAACATTTTGATGGTTGCCAAATGGGAATAGGGTTGGGGAGAATAGGTGAAAAATGTGAAGTACAAATTGTCAGTTACAAAATAGTCATAGGGATGTAAAATACAGTATGGGAATATAGTCCATAATATTGTAAAAACTATGTAAGAGTTCAGGTGGATACTAGATTTATCAGGATGATTCCTAAGTAAGTTACATTCTGTCTAATCACTGAGTTGTACATCTGAAACTAAAATAATGTTGTATATTAACTGTAATTGAAAAATTAAAAAAATAAAGTCAAAATAAAAGGACAAGCAACAGTTAAAGGCAAGACAAATAATTTAAAACATATTTAATTATTTTATGATTTTTAAAATAAAAATATAGAAAGTAAAATCTCACTTCTACTGAAAAAAATAAAAATAAATGAAATGTTGGGTTTCCACAATGACAATAATTCTTTAGCTTAGAATTTGAGTTATTTTCAAAACAGGATCAAGGTAAGGGATGCTGCTGTAATACTGGACTCTAAAGGTCTTCGAAGGAATGTCTTACTCTTAGTAGCCTTGAACTTATCTCCACCCCCAAGCCCCAACACAGTCACACAGCCACTGATAAAGCATATTACCACCTGTAATAGGCTGAAAAATGGTCCCCCAAAAGATATTCACCTCAAATCCCTGGAACCTGTGAATGCTAACTTGTTTGGGAAAAGGGTCTTGGCATATGTAATTAAATTAAAAATATTGAAATGAGATAATCTTGATGGACTCTGAATCCACTGACTAGTGCTTTTATGAGAGACCTCCCCAGGAGAACAGACACACAGAGGACACAGTGATGTGGCAGTGAAGGCAGAGACTGGAGTGATGTAGCCACAAAGTAAGGAAGCCAAGAAATGCCAACAGCCACCAGAAGCTGGAAGAGGCGAGGGAGAATTTTCCCCTAGTCTCCAGAGGGCCATGGTCCTGTCTTGCTGGTATCTTCATTTCAGACTTCTTCCCTTCAGGACTGTGAGGGATGGCATTTCCATTGTTTTAAGGCACCAAATTTGTGACAATTCTGTACAACAGCCACAGAGAACTAGCACACCTCTATGTCTTTACTCATTTCATCCTCTTTTGCCTTTTTCTGTGAAGAGAAATTAGAGTCTTATCTACTTTGGAGGACCTGTTTCACTATCACTTCTTGGTTAACACCTTTTGATTTCTCCCGTCCTCAACAATAATGATTAACCTCACTTCCATCTTCCTCCTATGACATTTTATTTCTATGTCTTTACAATTCTTCTCATATTCCACTGTTAACCTTCCCATTCTGCCTCAGTGCCTACCTGATTCCTGGGATAGAGTCTGCATTGCATCAATATACCCTGCTTAATCGTGGCAGTATGGCCACTAATGCTGGAATAGGACCATTCTTTGAAGAATCACATATAGTGTCAGTTACTAACCTCCTGAATATTTGGATACTTATTTAGAAGTCACTTTACAGAGCCAGAGTCTTAAAACTAGGTGAGTAGATAGCTTGATGGATTAAGAGTGACAGGAAAAGGGAGAAGGTTAAAAAGCAATTTTAAAACTGCAGTTACATTAATATCTTTTTAATTAAGTACCTTTAAAACACAATTGCCACATTTTAAAATTTATTTACATCATACCTGATTCATAAAAAGGGGGGTCTGGGCTATGTACTGAATGATTCCAAATATATGAAATTCTAGAAAAGGCAGAACCATGGGGGCAGTGAAAAGATCTGTGTTTGCCAGAGTTTGGGATGGGGAAGGGATGAATAGATAGAGTACAGAGTATTTTTAGGGCAGTGAAAATAACTAATGCTATAATGATAGACACACCATGATATGTTTGTCTGAAACCCTCAGAATGTATGATGCCAAGCATGAACCCTAATGTAAACTGTGGGCTTTGGATGATTGTGATATTTCAATGTACATTCATGACTATAATGAATGTACCAGTCTGGTGAGGGACGTGTGTATACATGTATGGAGCTGAGGTATATAGGAAATCTCTGTGCCTTCTTCTCAGTTTGGCTGTGAAACCTAAAAGTGTTTTAAAACATACAGTCCTTCATAATAATGAAAAGTGGGGACAGGTATGAGGACATGTGAAACACTGAAGAATATATCCCTTGTAGCAGAATTTGAGACACCAGGAGAAGTAATTCAATGGCACATCTCTTTGAGCCCCTCAGCCAGTTTGCAGAGGCTACTGCCTAACATAGTGGACATGTGGATGGTAGATGAGGTGTGACTATACCTCAGGTGCACTAAGAACTCAAACCTTCATGTATTCTAATGCTATGGAAAAAACCACACACACAGCTATCTTTTCGCAGATGGTGGAATTAAAGGCTGCAGTCACATACTTCCTGAGAGCAAATCACCTCTATGAAACTACTTCATCACCTGTAAAAGGAAGGGTTAATGTGCCTACTTGGAGAAACTGCCCACCCTACATCCTTTTTAAAAAATGCCCCCTATTCCTATGTCATGCTTATACTAGAACACTATCTCCCTGACGATCTCTAAGGAAACCAGGAGGGAAACATTATTGGACCACCCAAATGTTAATTTTTATTATGTGGAAATTCTTTGCAATATAATTATGCTGTAGCAGAATTCCACATGCCTAGAATTATACCCATGTGTCATGGTATGTCTGTTATTGCACAGTTGTGCTTAAATATCTTCCCTTAAGAACCTCCTTTTAAAATGGTGGCTAATTATCTTTATCCAGGTGAAAATGTTGTTTATAACTTCAGCTTTAGAAATTATATTTGGAAAAAAAGATCAAAGTACTTCAGAAAGAAGAAAGCTTATTTTGTACCTATAAAAATATCCTACCTGAGACAAGCATTAAAAATATATTTAATTCCCAATGGAACTTTTTTTGAGGAAAACATAAACACAAATGGAATAGGCTTAGAAGAGAAATTGTGTTTCAATCTAGTGCCCTAGTTTCTTTCTGAATGCTGTCACATACATTTGTTAAAGGGATAAGAGGCATAAAAGAGGAGCAGAATCGGTCACATGGATTGTCTGACTTCATTCACACAGAGTAGATATATTGTTTACAGTGTACCTGAGTGCTGACCCCACATGGATGCCTGGGGTTAATGCTCCCTGGGACAATCATCATTAATCCCAGGGCCAAAACATAGGAATAACATTCCTGAGAGAATACAGGCTTCTCCAGCATATGCCATCATGGGCTTGAGTCAACTCCTAAGTTATTTAATCATTTAGCAAAATGTAGTGAGCAATTCTCTTTATAAAGACCTGTTCCAGGTTCTGTAGGAGTAACAAAGATTGGTTAGATAGATTGTACAAGGATGGGAGAAGAAAAAAAAGAGGGAAAGGAAAAATGGAGAAGGAGAGAAACCAGTGGAGATCAGGACAACATCTGTAGTATGAGTTTGGCTCAGGTATAAACCAGGGAACCTGAGGTTCCAAGTGAAGAACCTGGTGTTAGTGATGATGTTTCTAATTTATGTCTGTAGGGACCTTACACTGAGCTCCATTCAGGAATCAGAATGTGGAGAATATTCGAAAAGTTTTCTAAATAAACAACATGGATTCAAATGGTATCATTAAGATGGATTCAACACCTTGGTGATTATTCAACAATCTGACATTAAAGAATACACAGACACTTTTAATTTGTTATCTCCTTTAACTTCAAAACAATCTCAAAGAATATCTATTGTTATCTTGGTTTTAGAGATGAGGAATATGAGACAGAACAGTTAAATAACCAGGTTCTAACTCTGGCAAGTAGTAGAGCCAGGAATACATATTCTTTCTATCCTCATCATAAAAATTCCCAAAGAAAGATGTAGTATAAAATGTTGTTATTGTTTTTAAAATTAGGGTTATGGTTAGATTAATGTCTTTAAGGTAACTTAATTTTCACTATCATCATTCATTGTCCCTTTGAACATGTCTCTGACAGGGGAAACTTAGGGCCTCAGATTCATAGGTGATATTCTCTTTTAATCAGAGTGTCAAATGCTTGCACTTCATTCATTTGCTTAACAAATATTTACTGAGCTCTTTCTGTATGCTAGGTAAATATTCAGGTGCATTATACATATACATCAATTAATAAAAGTAACAAAAATGCCTGCTCTCAAGAAACTTACATTCTATTTAGGAAAAGATGAGAATAATAAAAAATACAATACAGAAGCAAAGTAAATAGTATATTGATTAGAAAACATATGGCTCAATAAATACAAGAAGGATAAGGGTGATCTAGAGTACCAGCAGTAAGAGTGAGGTTTATTCACACAGAGTAGATACAGTCTACAGTGTGCCTAAGTGCTGACCCCACATGGATGTTGTATGGGTGGTCAAGGTAGGTGTCACTGAGAAGATGAAATCTGAGCAAACACCTGACTCAAGTGAGGGAATTGATGAAGCTGAGTCAGAGCTAAAGGGGCTGTTAGAATAAACAGTCTGAAGCAAATGTGTCTAGATTCTTTGAATGTTAAGGAAGCCAGCATCACCCGTTCTAATGACTGAAAGGGAGGATACAAAAAGACAAGGCAAAATTGAGTGGAGGAGGAACTGATCATGAAAGACATTCCAGGTCATTGCCTGGATTTTACTGAGCTAAATGGTGAGACAATGCAGAATTTTGAGGAAAAAATGTCATATGACAAATTTTAAAAATATTACATTGTCTATCATGTTGACAAAATATGTAGGAAGGAATCAAGAGAGGGTTGAAGTAGGAAGACCTACTAACTGACTCTTACAAGAGGTGAGAGGTATTAGGGGCTCAAACCAGTGTGGAAGTAGTGAAAGGAATGGGAACAGATTAGATTCTGGATATTTTATAGGCATTGATTCAACAAATTTGAAGTAAATTTTATATATGGATTTGAGGGGGGAAAGAGGTTGTGATAATTACTAGGTTTTTTCACCTGAAAAACTGGAAGAATAAATTTTCCATTAAAACAATGCCTTGGAAAGAAGATGAAAAGACCAGAATTGTTTTTCCAACATGTTGAGTTTGAAATACTTATCAGATTTTTGTGTTTGTTGTTTATTGATGCATGGCAAAGTTCCACAAACTTAGCAGCTTAAAATAACAACCAGTTGTTACCTCACATTCTCTTTAGGTCCAGATGGTTTCTGTGTTTAGGGTTTCACAATGCGAAAATCAAGACCTCTTCCAAACTGGCTATTATCTGTAGGCTCTGGGAAAGAATCCATTTCCAGGTTCACTCAGCTTGTTGGCAAAACTCGGTACCTTGTGGTTGTAGGACTGAGTTTCCTAGTTCCTTGCTCAGTGTTAATTGGTGGGGTCACTCTCCAGGCACTGTTCAGGTCCCTCTATCTCCAAACACAGTCATGTTCCATCAAATTCTTCTCTTGCCTCAAATCTTTCTGATTTCCCTGTCTGCATTTCCCTCCTGTTGCCAATTTGAAAAAAGCTCTCTGCTTTTAAAGATCTATTGGGATTATATTACTTTTACTTGGGTAATCCATCTGTTTACAATAAAATAGCATAAGCACAGGAGTAACATTAGTGGTGGACAAGGATGAAATGGTGAAAACCATGGGAGTCATCATAAAATGCTTATTAGCATCCAAGTGTAGATATTAAGTAAACAGTCGGATATATGAGCTGGCAGTTTGGGACAAGGTGTCAGCTAGATTTTGTAGATGGTGCTTAAAGCCCTGATCACTAGGTTCTCCCCATCCATCCTCCTCACGTGATTGGAGGTGAGATGACACTCAGCCAAGGGCACAGATGGAGCTATAGACACAAGGTTAGACATTTCTAGTACCTAAAATTAACTAAAAGAAACATTTCAGTGACTCATTTTATTGGGTGTAATTTGACTGAAATGTCATATATGCAATGATATAAATTTTTTTTTTGCCTAGAAAGCTCATTTGCCATTATTTATGAGAAATCTACTCCAACCTCAGTAACAGATTGTGGCTGCTCCTTAAAATGTCTATTTGTTCAATCCTAAATGGTGCCCACTTTTCTTACCATGTAAAATAAGCCTATATCAAAGAAAAAATACATTCTATATATCTTATTATAAGAAAAAGATGATCATATCTGTGCACAGATTCAGCATCCACAAAAGCAGAAACCAGGCTGCTCAGGAAGACATTTATGGAGCACATCTGGATGGAATAGCTGGCAGTTAAGAAGAAAGCACTAAGACTTAGATCACTCATCATCTGGTGAATTAATTAACCTGAAGCTTGACTAATGGGAAGCTATTTTGCTGTTAAGGGTGATTAATTAACAAATTCTGCCACTTAGGAATTAGTGCTTATATATGCATAAATGTATACTAATACATTAATGTGTGTGTATAAATTACAGTTAGAAATAATTATTTAAAATATTATTTTCAGGTTGTTTTATAATAGTTTAAATTATTTAAAATAAAAGCAAAGAAATGGCCTCTTCCTGGAAGTTTCAGAGGCTAATAAAGAGTAGTCCCTATAGACATGTTAAATTGACATCCAACGGAAAAGGAAATGGAGACAGGTGACTCTTTTCTTGTCAAAATCATTAGGCTTAATGCTAGAGTTCACAGGACAAATGAACTGCAGAAGCAATTGTGCACCATGCTTTTGTCGTATGACATTCCTCCCATCTAAGCAATGGGGATGAGGTAGGTGGAGATAGGAAGGGGGAGGGTATGATGGACAGCTGCCAGATCCTTACCTGTATGCGTAGTTCAGCTTGAATTAGGAAAAAAGGAGAAGGAAGAATATTTTGTGCCTTAGGATGAATAAATGTTGTTGAATCAGATGTTAAGATTGATTTTAACATAATAGCATCCAGAAATCTAAAGAAAAATTATTTAGATGATAATGAATCTGAAATTTGTTTTCAGGAAAAGCAGATCACTTAGCCTGCAGGTGAGTATGGGGGTGAGACTCAAGGACAGAAAGCAGCTATTTCCTAAGATTCAAAACACTAATATTCAAAACACTAAGATACAACACTAAGATTTAGTGTTATGTAAAAAGGTAGGGCTATAACGAATGATTGGAAACTAAGAGCATCTAAAGTATCAGATAAATTCAGATATGATATATCTAAAAAAATCAGAATGTTTTACTTGAAGTATTTAATCAAAAGTTAATAAACTACTGGTGAGGAATACTTGCACTTTGTGCTTTATAAACAAGATGATTTTACTGTTGTTGTTTAGTTTTTTTTTATTTCATAACCACAAATTTAACTCTGCAATTCAGCAAGACTTAGATGGGTAAAACTAGATAACTTGTTCAGATTGATCTGACTTTAGGTTCTAGATGAACCTGCTAAATAAGCTAGTTTTATTATAGATTGGTCTAATTACATATGATTCTTCAATATTCTAAAGTAGTAAGGGTCACTGTGTTAGTAGATAAAAGTTACTACTAAAGATTTTTTAAGATTTATCATGATATTCCATGTCAGAGACTGCTACATTTCCCCAAAACTTATTCTCCCATTTCCTCAGAGGAATGGAAACCACAATTTTAGCTGGTCTCATGGCCACTCAAAATAAATAATTCACTTTGCAGCTTCCTTTATAGCTAGTTTGAAGATAAGTATGGCCAATGTATTGTAAGCAAAGTGACATGTGGCAATTTTTCCTGAGAGACAGCTGCTTCCACCTGTCATTTTTTCTTTTTATTTTGTCCTTCCTGTTGACATAGTGTCAGCAGATTGACAGAATCTCTTGAATCATGAGTTGTCTTGAAAATGAAGACCATCCCTGATAATGAAACAAGATAGAGAGTAGATCTTAAGTGTTCTACACACACACACACACACAGCTATCTATGTGAGGTGATGGGTATGTAAATTAGGTTGATTGTGGTGAATATTTTACAATGTGTACATATATCGAAACAAGTTTTATGCCCCAAAAGTATACAATTTTGGTTGTGAATGATACCTTAGTAAAGTTGAAAAAAGAAAAATAGTAGAAGGAATCTGAATCTCTCAGAACTTTGTAAAGCAAAACTCAACTACCTGTGCCCAGATATTTTTGTCAAAAAAAATAAATTACTTTTATACTATTGTTGTTTTTTGTCTCTGACACTTAAAACTTAACTTTGCACTGATATATAACTACATAATAAAACTCCACCTATTTCTACAGCAGTTTATAATTGATAATTAGAATTCATCATAGGTAGACATTGCAAAAAATCCCTCAGTTTTATATTTCTTAATATTACTATTAATCTTTAAAATTTACATTGTTTTACAGCTTGTAATGATCTGAAAATTGTAGTTCATTTGCTTTTTTTAAGAAACAACAGTTAGCTGTGCAGTTGTATCAGGCATTTTCAACATTTATAATATAGACATTTTCCTTGGGAGATTTACCACTTAACTAGAAAGTGAACCAACATTATAGACTTCCTGGGGTCTCAAGAACACTCTGGGGAGATCCAGAGCAGATTCAACCATATATATTAATAAATACTCTGCAAACATCCTCAAGGGACTCTGCAATATTATGAATAGTGACTTTCTAGCTAATTCAGTTAGAAAAACTATTTAGATATTATATCTTTGTGGGAAAGAATATCTCATGTTAGAGTAAATTTAGTACAGAAATATTAAAAAAATGATATCTCTTTAATAAACATCCTATTGATATCTCCCATAGATGTGAAACATTATGCAATTGATGCAGCATAGCCAATAATCATGGCAAGCTTTTGAGCATTGTCTTTTAAATGAATTTTACAAAAGCCCCACAAAATATTTCAGGTGGAGAAAAATTATGTCATAGGTTCAGGTATGTTTGACTAGATTCCCAGGCTTATTCTCTAGAAAATCAGTGGGACTTCTCTCCAGGACCCACCTTCTACCTTATTTACAGAGAAATCATGTAATCATTTGCAACTTAGGTTAAATATAAATTAGCATAAGCCAGAAATTAATTAAATTTTTCTCATGAAATTCCATACATACTAAATTTCATTCAAAATATTTTAAACTTGACTCTAATTTTATCAATATGAACATAATGGACAAGGTGTTATATATAGTAAACCCAGTTAAAACCTTATCCTTTCAAGACAGTTGCTGAACTCTGGAGAAAGGGTACGTGTCATAGATTCATGGAGGAAAATATTTTAGAAACACTGTACCCAGCTCCATGCATATGACTTGTTGAATCAAAAGAATGGAACCACCAAATTTTAGTTGGTCCCATAGCTACCCAGAATGAAGACACCATTTTACAGCTTCTTTTGTAGCTGGCTTTGGCTACATAATGTCTCTCAATGATTCAAATGGACACATCAACATTTAGAATCACTCTTCATAGTTTTTGACTATGCTGAATCTAAGTGCTGATGGACATGCTCCCTTATGGGACACTGACAGGTCTTGCCACACCCTCAACTACTGGGAACTATTAAAAAATAAAAATAAATTCTCCCTTCAAAACAAACTTATGGGAGCAAAACATCAAGCTGCCTTGTCCAGTGGAAGTTTATTTTTTTTAATTTTTCAATTAGAGAGACATTACTATATTAGTTTCAGGTGTACACCCCATTGATCAGACATTGAATAACTTACTAAGTGATCATCCTGATTTTGCACCCACTGACACCATACATAGTCATTTGAATATTATTGACTATATTCCCTGTGCTGTGCTTTACATCCCCATGACTGTTCTGCAACAACTAATTTGTACTTCTTTTTAAAAGCATGTTATGAAGTAAAACCACAAGTAGGATCCTCAAATAAAAACATATAAGTTTCCTGTTGACTCATTGTAATGCAAAGTGAACAACAAAACAATTAAAAAGCAATATTAAGAGTTCATTTGAAAGTTCGCTTAGCAGTTTGCACTGATCTTTACAGATTCAGCTCTACCATGTTATCCCCTGTAAATGCAGGCGAACGGGGTGAGCAGTGATGCGCCTGCAGCCCAGTGACCCTTCAGTACTGCACGTTCTTAGATCACAGGGACTAAAACATGTTCATCCTGTGGGTATGACTGGTAAAAAGAAATGAAAATCTTTCTAAATATTTATTAAATAACAAAAAAACATGATTTTTTCCTTTTAGTTAAGTAGCTGTTTCAATTAACTAGAGTTGATTGTTTAGCCCTACTGTAACTGAGATATTCATATGGTATATATTTGACATGGTGTATAAGTAACTGTACCTATTTTACCTTTGAAATAAAATTAGTGCATGCAAGATGTTTCCTTAACTTGTACAAAAACCAGGGATGTTTGTCTTATTTTGCTTGTGGAATGATTTGTACTTATAGCGGACTGAGATAGAAGGGATACATTCAGTACCTCGTTGATCTTGTTTAAAGCAAACATGATAAAAACAAAGAAGAAACACATTAAAATATCCATACTTGTATTTTGGCTAACTTAGTCACAAGAGAATGCTGAATAATTGTGGAGTAAAAACAAAGTAATTAATGATGACTATGTATATATGTATGTATGTATGTATGTATGCAAGTATTAATATACTTAACTCTGGTATTTCAAGAGTTAAAAAGTTAATACTATGCCTAATTTACAACTTTCCTTGATTGAACCCCAGCTAAAATTTTATTCTGATGCGTTATTATTGAAGTATATAAACTATATCAGTGATAATGCAACCTATAGTTAGTAGAGAATAACCATTTCCAGTGAAAGTAGTTTCCCTGGTGAGCCAGGTGGCTGAGTGTGTGTCTTGGGGATTTTGTCTGGTGTTTTAAGTAATGGAGGGACACTGACACTTTTGTGGACAAGAGTGATTTTTACCAATATGCAAATGTGTCACCGGGCCCCTTCCAGCACTCCAGCCAAGTAAATCCACCACTTCTTTGGCCTGGTATAAGGTGTTCAGTGAAATGAGATATTGTTCAGGTGAATTGTAGTTGGAAAAACAGGAGACTTCCTTGAAAGCTTAAGAATATAAATAGGACATTTTATGTTAGTGTCCTAGGGGCACACTGTTAATAAGTGATCTGTGGTTATTTTGTGAACTTGAGTCAAGAGCATTTGTTTTGTCTGTGCTGAGGTGAACCTGTAGCTAGAGGAATCATCATTGTGTGGCCAGACAAGCTGAGGATACCTCAGAGTTCCTCAGCTTTGGCACTAGTGACATTTCTGGACAGGTCTTTTTATGTTGTGGGGACTGTCCCAGGTAATACGGGATGTTTGGAAATTCCCCTGGCCTTTAGCCCCTCTACGTGCCAGTAGCATCCCTCCCCCACCCTCTGCTGTGACAACCAAAAATATGTCTCCAGACATTGCCAAATGTCCCCTGTAGGGAACATATTACTGCCCTTGACTAAGAGCCACTTAGTCACCTAATGACCAAACTCAAAGAACTTCCAGAAAAGGGATCAGATCAGTTTGCAACCATATCTCATGAAGTGAGTATAAACTATGAATTAAAAAAATATATTAATACAAAAGTCAGCTAATCCTTTTCAAATGCTTAGTAACATATTTGGTTGTAAACTAATAAGGAGAGGTTTTATTTTGTACATTTTCAGTCATTGAAATCATAGCAGGATAGGTCATGTTACATCACTATTACCTAGCATCAGAGATTAGTGAGATTATATCCTTGTTAAGAAAATAAACAAAAGGTAAGATAGTGTTTATTGTGCATAAAAGCAAGATGTTAGGGAGTGTCACTGAAATAGAGTAAATAATGGTATTAGAATAAAAATGAATAGAATTGCTAAGATACCTAAATCTTGCTTAATGGTGTCAAAGTTGGAGCAAATGTTAGCAAGTCAGACAAAACCTAACTAATGAAGATATACTTAAAGGAGAGAGCTGAAACACTGGAGCCATGTTCCATTTCTCCCTGCATCTACTTGTCATGAAATTATTAAGTACATGCACATCCTGATGATCGTAGACGTCCCTATCTATTTATTCCCACTGTTTCAGTTCAGTTTGCAAATATATCTTGCTTGGAATAGTGCTCTTTCTAAATAGATTTAATGCTTCCAGTTTCACTGTCTACCATAGTGAAGTCAAATATATATATTTTTTTAAATCTCATTTTGGATCATGTCATTGCCTGTATTTAAACCCTCATTATTAATTCCCTGTCACCAAGAAAAAAACCGAAGACCTTTGGCAGTGAGCGTATTTAAAATTTTTAATCCAGCCCCTGCCTACATTGCCTCCTCCATCTCCCACTACTCACCCATATGCTCAGATACCCCAGCCATGCTGTCTTCCTAGCAGTTCTTGGAAGGAGTCAGGCTTTCTTTTATCTCTGCAACCATGCTCATGTTGTTCCCTCAGCCTGGATTATCCTCTGCCTTCTGCCTGATTTGAACTTGTCTTAAAATACATATACGTGGCTTGATTTTTAGTCAAAAGGCCATCTTCTGTGCCTGCAATGTTCTAGCTGTACCATGTTGTTCTTCTGCCTTTCACCGCACTTTGTTTTAATAAGTACCATCTGCACAGTACTCATTCTCTTCATTCTTCCTTACAATTTTGTATGACCTACACTAAAGCATTTCTTAGGTTTTATTGTAACTGTCCGTAAGCCAGATCTCGCCGAGGTTTTCTCTATGCCTCTGTTTTCCTTTGAGAACACTCTGGTGGTGTTTATTCTGATTGCCTCTCTCAGGGACCCTCTCTGGTACTGTCTTCATCCTGTAGCTCCCTGCAGCTGCCAACAACCAGTGAAAGTTTCCATGTTACAGACACCAAAAGAGCCCTGTCCTCAAAATCTCTTGCTCTTCCAACTCTCCTGGAACCCTGTCTGGTTTCCCCAGACTGCTGCACCAGACTCTGGAAAACAGAAGTGGAATGATAAACACTGAGGGCATGTAGGGTTCAAATCCTGGCTCTGTCATTTACCCACTATATGATATTAAACAAGTCATTATCTGGAAAATATGAATAGCAATGGATTCATCTCAAAAGGTTTTTATGAAGAGGAAATAATAGAAATATGTAAAGCAGTTAAAACCTGGCACATATTGAGTATGTGATCATTATTTGTTATTCTTTTACATAAAGATGTTACTTAAGAGCAAACTAGCAGGTTGCCAGAGGGGAGGGGGCTTGGAGGGCTGGGTGAAGAATGCGAAGGGATTAAGAAGTACAAATTGGTAGTTACAAAATAGTCACAGGGATGTGAAGTACAGTACAGGGAATATAGTCAGTAATGTTGCAATAACTATGTATGGTGACAGGTAGGTACTTGAATTATCAGGGGGATCACTGTGTAAATGATATAATTGTCTAACCACTATGCTGCACACCTGAAACTAATATAAAACAATATTGAATATCAACTGTAATAGAAAAATGAAATAAAATAAATAAATATATTGCCTCACAGCTAATAGAGCAAGCTGCTTAGAAGGGTTAAGAGTACAGAAAGAATGGTTTATTAGAGAACATAGCACAGTGGTTTGCAAAGGCTCAGAGCTGAGCTATTTAAGTTCAAAATAGCTGTGTGACCTTGGATAAGTGACTTATACTCTCTGTGCCTCAGTGTCTTAATGTACTAAATGGAGATTGTTATTCTTATGTCATTGGGCTTTTATAAGGATTAAATGAGTTAATCCATGTTAAATACTTAGAAGTTTTAATAAGTTAGCTTATTTTTTTGTTATGAAATTAGGAGAAAAGGCATTTCTACACTCATATCTATGGAGAAAAATGTCTCATATGGACTTCCCCCTTCATTCAATATTTCTCCTTTTCTTCAAACTATCCTTATTCATTCTCTTTGGTACTCTCCCATGTGAAGCTTCCCTCTTATCTTTTCTAGTGTCTAAAAGCTTGAGCAGCCTTCAAACAGATGAGTTCTACAGGAGAATGGCCTTCCCTCCATCAATGGAGATTTGGGTCCTCCAATTCCTCTTTAATTTCCCCACCAATATAAAGCTGTGGGATGGTATTTACTGGGGATCTCCCAGAAGAAAGTAAATCTTAAAAATCTAAACTTGAAATATCCTTACAGTCAACCTAGCTGACTGCATCACATATTGAAGAAAGAATGTTTTTCCTATCAATCTCATTCTGGGAAGGCCTTTCAGAAATGTTTGACATCCCTGCCAACATCCTTTTAATCATGCTTAAATTTTCCCATTCCACATAAGGCCAAGGTAATTACAAAAAAGAACTCACTCATTAAAAAGGATGGTGCTCTTTCTTTCTAGAGCAATGGAGCAAGAAGATAGTAAATATGTTTGGATGGAGAATCCTCCTCAGAATGTGACAGTGAGGGAGTTGACCAATTTGTTTTACCAACTTCCGCTTCCATGTTTTTGAGGAGGGAGGAAATGATTAGGTAAAAAAGATGAAGAATGGCAGAGAGAAAATATAATTCTGAGTTAAATACAAACATAATTTTAAAGTTAGACATAAAATTTTAAATTCATTATTTATAAAATCAACATCATATGAATCTTTCTCACTTTAATGTTTTCAAATTAAAAGTTGAATATAAATTGATTATCATTTCTAAACTGAGGAATAAATTGTGAGTTTGTTTCATGTATCTCATTAATATATTTGATAAACATTATTTTCTGCATATATACAAATTAAAAACTGTCTTTTAGAATTTAATATAGTTTATCTCAATAAGACAAATTATTCTTCTAAAAGTATCTCTTTCAATAACATGATTTGAAAAGAGCAGTTTTGAAAGTGGTAACATCGTAAATTTGATGGTTATCATCATATAGCAATTGATTACTTTAAAGTACATAAATGCATAATTTATGCATTGTGGCTCACTGATTAAAGGGATAAGTGACCAAGTAGATAATACTAAGATGTAGACAGGTTTCAAATACTGGCCAGAATGTTTCAGTCGTGCTAATTTACTTCAGGCAGTAGAGACCAAACAACTTTGATTTGATTTGCTTTCCCCCACCTCCTCTCTGTCCAGAGGCAGTCCTGTACCCAGATGTTAATTATAACCGCACCTTGTGGTCCCTAATGTTTTCATAAATACAATTGCAAAAGACTGAGGGAGCTCTTTGTATTTCCGTGGTGACATACACAAACAAGTGACAAATGTGCTTCCCTGAATGCGTGATTAGCACAGCCTTGGTAGAGTCTGTGTTGGTATGCAAAAGTTTGCTTGCAGCCTTCATGGCGGGTTCATTCAGGTGACAGAAATGCCCAAATAAGCTGACTTTCACACAGAAGAGAACTGCAATTACTGAAAATTTGCCCTGCCTGTTTTATTGTTGGGGATAAAATAGTAACACTTGGTGTTGTTCTTCTAATAAATATATCAGACCCTTTTATGAATAATAAGTACAGACACAATCCCCTTTTAATGTCATGAGGTGAAGTAAAGGGAAAATAAAATACCTTTTAAGGTCTGTGTCTTTCCCTACCACATTGCTGGAATCCTCCTCTAGCCACACAATAGATTAACTACCCTCTGTGCATACTCTGTTTCGTTCAGCCCTTAACATTCTAAAGCGGGACTGAAGCGGTCGTTATCTGCGGTGGCTCCTGGGCGATTTTCAAGCCCAGTACTACCCACCCAAGTGGCAGTGACACCGGCTTTCACTGAAGCCTTATTACTCTTAAAAGAGCAATTTGGTTGGTTGCACGGCTATTAGGATCACACAGCAGCCTGAAAGCTGTCAGTACAACTGCTGCTCATCTTTTTCACACAATCCTGACACCTTTTCCCTTTTCTGCCGGACACAGACTTTACCGTTTTATCATTTTCAATCAAGCTCCCCCGGACCGCTGAGGAATAGATTCCCACGGAAAGCCAGGTGGAGATCGAAACTATTTCCTAGCTGCTGGAGCAGCAGCAGTGCTGACTGTGCCCTGAAAGCAGCCGGATCCGTGAGAAATGTAGCTTGGCTCAGGGCTACTCCAGGGAGCTGCTACTTCAGCTGCTCAAGATGGCAAAACAACACCTACCTCAGGGTTTTCAATGATTAATGCCACTTCAATAACCGGGCGGGAAGAGGATGTGAGAAATCTTGTGAAATTAACTTGTGGAAATGTTATCATCGGAGAAAGTGGGGAAAATTACTAGACTTGAACTTCTCTTCGTTTTGATGCTCTTTTTCTCTGGACCAACTCTGAGCAAGCTGACCCGGACTCCCTGGAAAGGAAAGCCTTGGAAAGGGGGTAAGTGATGAAAGTTTGTGTTAAAGGTCTAAATAGAGTTAGCGAGGCTAATCAGTGGACAGCTGCAGGTAGAGGGGCTGCTCTGTTTGAAATCAGGTTCTTATTTCAGGAAAGAGAATCTGTGTTGCAGGTGGCTAGGAAGAAGACTTTTCCTCTGTTATTGATATAAATATGTTTTTGCAATTTTTGTTTTTTTGGTCTATCAAAGCATTACAATATGTTTTTTCTTCAGTGGAAGGATATAGGGCCAGATGCATGCTGCTCTAGTTCAAGGATATGTTTGGTATTCTTAAGAAGCTGCACTATTTAAAAAAAGAAGTGAGTCTGAATATATTAGATCTTTGAATTGTTAGCAGATTTTGTGAAATAATCAGAGGGATGTGTGAGAAGGAGAATGTTATGAAATGCAGTGCCACCAACACTGATTTTCCTGGCTGACTGTATCAGTGTTGATGTGCTAATAAAGATAAATTGCATTAACTTTATTGAAAAAAAAATCTGTTGAATGAGACCAAGCCTTTCAGTACTTTGGAGTGCTATAATCCATTTCTTCTGCTGTCGAAAAATCATGATGAGAGAGAATTCTTGGTACCTTGTAACTGCCTTTTAAGAAGTTCAATTGATGCTGTTTTTCCTTAATGCCATTTGTTTCTACTAAACACAAGTTATCAGGGTATCTGTTCTGTGAATGCTATAAGCCAAAATGATGCTGCAGAAACAGGCACGGGAGACTTTCTGGGCAGTGTTTGCCTGTTTGGGGAAAAATCTTGATGGGAGCTACTGAGGATTTTGCTTTACAGAAGCATTCTTTTCACCTAATATTTTTTTTCTCAGCTCTAAAAAGGTTTCCAGGGTCTCTCCACCTTTTCTTTACTGTCAATGTTATGATGTGAGGTTAAAGAGAAGCATGCACATCAACAAGAAGTTTTAATAATTTATCACAGCATATCAGCAGGATTTTCTAAACACACGAGCTCCTTCAATTTGATCTTTCTGCTTTTTCCTTTTGTTCCCTTTAAGATATTACAAATCTTCCACCTACTGTACCTTCAAGGGGAAAGTTCCAACAGGCACTTAGCTTAGATGTTTGGTGCAGATGCGCCCTCAAGGAGTGAAGCTGCAAATTAATTTTGGGCCTTGTAAATTATATCACCACATTACTGTCATTCCTAGTGTTATCAGTGATTTTTTTTTTCTTGCAAACTGCAAGCTGCTATTTACATTAGCCTGCATGGCAGCATTTTGGTAGCTTGGGATCAAGAAATATATGGTGTTACTGACTCTAGGGGATGTCAGGAGTCTTAACTTGTACTTCCTATATAAATTTTTAAGACATTCAGCACTTCTAGCATGTGAAGTATCATTTCCCATGATAAACTTTAGCAGTAGAGTTTGAAGCTCTAGCTACCCAGTGAGAAAGTTACATAGCTGCAAGATTTTAGAAAAATTGTTAACCTAGTCAGAAGGTTTATTTCAAAATGCTTGCATGTGTTCCTAGGCATTTATTCATTCTGCACAGCTTTAAATACAGATGCACTGGATTTTATTTGTAAATCAGTTCCGAAATGTTTCGTCTTTGAACACATGACTACTTTTTCCAATGTACTCTAACTAGCTCAGCTAGAAATTTGCTAGCTCTGCTGTACAACGATTATATGACTCAGTCAAGTTCGGGAATAGGCAATTATAGCAACATATTTCATTTATTGTTAAAAAAGTCCTGTGTATTTTAGAAAGGTCAGGTGAGTTATTGGAAAACTTTAAATGTGTTGACTGTTCTTTGCATTAAAATTATTCCATTTTAGTGCCTCTTTTTGTCAATGTATATGCATTGCATAAATCTTTTCTGCAGATGCTGAGTTCCTGCAAAGTAGTACTACCTTGATATGCGTATGTATATGTTTAAATATTTATTTATTCATGAGCTTGGCTATTTGATGGTTGTGTGTATGTTTCTGATGGGTTGTAAAATGCTGTTACTTTTTTCCTGGCATGTTATGCAGTCTTTTTAAACATATTTTTATAACTTTTCAACATTATTTTATCTGTTGTGGAAGTAGGAGTCTTTATTATTTTGCAGAATACCTAGCAGAAGTATATGTATGTATGGGGCAGTGTGGAGGTAGTGACTGTGGCTACTTACATTAAACACAATGGCCAGAGGCAAAGAGGAACAAGGTCTAAAACACAAAATTTTGGAAGTTTCTTTAACTATTTCTAATTTGCTTTAAAACTGATGCTCTATTTCTAAATACCCGGGAAAAATAATAATAAAACAATAAAAGTTTTCTTGTGAAATAGTTTTGTGAACTCACGTTGCCTGTATGCATTTGTCTTAGTCTGAGCAGCTGTCAACCTCCATATGGTGACCTACCCGCATCGACAATTTCCGTTTTGTTGTATTAACAGAAATCACCATCTGAGAGAAGGGTTATTGGGATGGGGCTGGGGAGTGGTGGCATCATAGATCAGTGAGCGGCTGGGGCCCATGAAGAGTGAAACATGCAGTGTGTGACTGGGCAGCTCCAAACAAGTATTTGTAAGCTGACTGGTTAGAACATTTTGGGAAAATGCTGGTTATTGTTGGGTACCAAGGGATTTTTAAGCTCATCAATGAAAGTGAATCACACATATAGGTTAATAGGCCCACAAGTTTTCCTTAGGCACATGCTTTTCTATTTAATCACAATCTATGAACTCCTTAAGGGAAGGCAGGCATCTCATCTGATTAGTTCAGAGCAGTGTAAGTGATCCTAAGTTTGTATTCATGATAAACTAACCAGAAATCCTAACTGCACTGCTGAAATCATCTTCATAAGGATTAATGGACCTAATTGTTTTGCATTCAGTTACTCTCACTGGGAACAATGCCTAAAAGATGTAAATAGCTCCATTCCAATGAGTACAACTTTATCAAGGTTTACAGTATAGATGATCAATATTTGTAACAAAAAAGGGGTTTCAAATATATATATTTAAAAGTTACTCATTAGAAATTAGAATTTAAGCTACATTTTGATATTTATATCTGCTATACAGCTGCATAGCTGCTATGAAGAGTGGAAGTAGGAGGTAAATAAAGTATAAATAGAAAAGCAGGTATCAATAATTTAAGAGGAAGGCCAGCACGAAGGGTGATAGTCAAAACATTAAGTGTCTTGTGCAATATAAACAGTGACCAATCAGAGCAGCCACTGATCACACTAAGGGGAGGGGCCAATCCTGACTGTCATTGACACTTCACCCACTCTTCCAGTTGACCTTGACTCCATTTAAATCCTCTGGAAGAGGCTGTTGAGTTCCTTCAAACTTCTCAGTTGTGACATGAGTTAAACTATGTCAATAGAGCATGAGGTTATCAAAACTTTTGACAATTCAGAAAATACTTTCACAACAGTCAGACTTGCTTCCTTGTATAAATTACAACAGCCAGTTTCCACGTCTGTTTTTGCTAAGCAAAGAAAACCTCTCTGTCTGTTAGCCCATCCCCTCTCTCTGAATAGTGAGAACATATTATGATCACATACTATCACTTTATTTTGTTTCATGGTGCATTGAGTTCCTGCCATGGAGTACTCAGAGTGGTGTTTTGGATTTTATGTCATAATGTGCATGGTCCCATGTAATATGTTGAAATTATTTAGATTATTTTGTTTCGAAATTTGCTGAAGCTATTTTTATTTTTTACCTTAAAAGTTAACAAAAATCTTAACTATGTGCTAGGTTCTACTACCTATAAGACCATTTTTACAATATTACTTCTGACATCTTTTCGAGTCATATGAGCTAGTAAAACTTTTACTTGTTTTAGGAAGTACCTCACACAATCCAGTATCTTACATTCCTTTTTCATGGTGCATAAATGTTTTTTATTAATAAAATTTGAATACTGAAGATTTGATCTCTCACAAACAAAAAAAAATAAAAGTTTTGGTTTGAGGAAATATAAATGTATCATTTTGTCTTTGTTGCTTTTCCCGGAAGGCCCCTTCACTACTGCACCAGACCACCAGATCAAATGCCCCTCAACCACACTCTGAAAGCACTATTCCATCCTTTCAATGACTCGGGCATTTTTTTTACATCAGGAGATATTTATCAGTCTTTGCAGTACTATATTGTTATGTGTATCTATTTTTTTATTTTGTTTACTACTTAGTAAGTTATTTAGAGAGAAATTCTGTCTTTGATTCATGTATGTTAATATTCAGTCTTATACATAATAGATGCTCAATAATTTCATGAAGAAGCAAAATATGTAAAAATTAGACTGTTATAAAGTATTCTATGACTTTAGGTGTTAATTACATGTTCTTACTTCTGAGTTCTATAACTTACCTTTCTAATGTTGGGAACTGATTCTTATCACTACACTTTACTACATTATTTAAATTTCAGGCTTAGTTATAGAAAATATGAATGTATTTATAGCATTATAAAACTTGGGAAATTCTGGCAGACACATATAGGAAGTAGTGCAGCAAGGATAAAAAGCAACGTTATTCAAAAGTAATTTATAATGTGAGATTGTGAATCTGTAACTGAATTGTATGAATATTCATGCAAAATGTAGCATGTTCTTTGTGGTGTGTATAATTACTATTTCTGTGGTGTGTATAATTACTATTTGATGAAGAAGCATCATTTTTTAAAAATTATTTAACCCCTATCTGTATGCAATAAATACAGTTAAAACCTTAGTTTTCCTACAATTGAAGAGTAAATTCCAAAGTCAAGTTGGAAATGAGTATGTCTTTTGTATGGTCAAAAGATTATCTAAGTATTATTTAGATAAAAAATCAGGGAGTATGCTTACCAATTATATGAAAATTTGTTGTAAAATTTGATCATATTCTCTGGTATTATTGAAAAAATAGCATTTGATAAGTTTAGCAAAATGTATGTGACATTTTGATAAGAAAAATTAGTTTTTGAGAATAATTATGAAATTATGACTTGAATATATCTTATCCACAGTCACTTTGTCTTTTATTCAAATTCATTGTTTTTCTTTTAAATTCAATTTTTATTTTAGTTATCAATTTATTTTTATATAATGTGTTTATTGCCATGTGATTAATACACCCCAAGATTTTATGTAATATTTACCTAAAATGCATTTTTATTAGATGACAAATGGAGGAAAGTTGAAAGGCATTCCAAGTATTCTTTATACTAGAAAATAGGTTAAAAAGATTTTTTATTTTAACTCATAAATAGAAAAATAGTTTTATCAAAAATGGGGAAAATTATTGCCCAAGAAGCAGAGTACTGCTCCATTTTACACATGTAATTTGAGGATTTGTAGCTCCTTTATCAAGTGTGATTGTGCCCCCCAAAAGTATGATACTTGTATACACGAATGCATTCTACCTTCATCAGGTATGTATGTGAGTTCCTATTTGGGTGTGTCCTTCAGTTCCACCCCTCTCCTCTGAAGAGAGAGGATTCAGCGCCAAATCACACACAAAAATAACTTTGCTCAGAAACTCAAAGGGACAGATTTTTGAAGAAGCTATTTACTTTTAAAAGATGAAATGAATTGACAGTAATGAAATGCCCTGGGTACTTGTGAGGGTCCATGAATCCTTGGGTAAAGACTGTGTCAGCACTTCCATTATAAGCTGTATTTTCAAAGGCTTTACAACTGAGCCATAAAATTTTTGCTTCAGGATGGATTGTGGCTAACATTTTCTTTTTTAAAATTTAAATCTTTAACCTTCAAAGTTATTTGAGTATAAAAAATGAAAAGTAAAATACAGTTATATTCATAGACTTTGTTATTTGAATAATAATTAAATTTTGAAAATAAAAATTTAAGAAGCAATGAGAATTTACAATAAGATTTGTTTAAGTCAATTGAAGATTGTGTGAATTAAATAGTCACCTTGATCAGTCAAGACTGATCATTGAATATTTTATCTGTTATAGATTTTTTTAAGAAACCAAGACCATCCAAACAAGAGGTAATATTTTTCTGAAAAGGAAAGAAAATAAGCACATTCCATTAGAAGACCATTATCTCTTCAGAGACCAGACTTTCATCAGGCCTATGACTTCACCTAAGTTGTCTTTCTGCCATTTAGCCACACTAGACCTCAGGATTTCCTTTACCCAGGGATAGAATTTAAGAAAAGTAATTGAAGAATCACCATTTTATAGTTATAATGTTAAAATCAAATCAAAGTTCAAAAGTACTTAACTAGAAACTAAAAATGATATACAAGTTCACAAAAGAAAGGGATTTTTTTACTGATATCACACTGGGTTTTTAAAACCCATTTATTGAGTAGGTATTTAAATCTAGTCTACCAAAGACACTGAAAAATATTATTATGTATACCGATTTCTATCCTCTAGGAACTTGTGACCCATATATAATTCTGAGGACTTTTATTTTGGTGGGGGTGGGGAGAAAAGAGGTATTTCTTCCCTTTAACTGGCATGTCTCCAACTAAGGTAAGAGACTATAATGTTAAAAACAAAACAAAACAAAGGTTGGACTTGGTGCTAGTTCAGGAGGAAAAATGCACAAATATCCAAATTATATTTGAAGGTATCTGTGTACAAATTTTACCTTAATTTAGGGTAAAATTGGGCAAGCCCCATTGAATCTGTTTTACTAGTCATTTTTTAACTTCTGGATGGCTTATAATGATTTTTATGATTGTCTTGTGTTTTCCATTTGCACACCTTTTTTAAAAAATGAGAAAACAATCATCTGTTACAGTACAAAGAACATTCATATTTGTGTGTGTGTGTGTGTGTGTGTGATTTCAAAGTAACTTTAGCTAGTGGATAGCTGTGTCAGTTCACTTTAAAATATAAATTTCAAATAATCCATTTGGGATCTTTAGTTTGTGGTGTGGTATAGTGATATATATGGCCTAGCAAACAGTCTATATCCCATGTAAATAAATACCTACTCAGTACATGGGTTTCAAAAAGATAAGAAGGAAAAGCAGTTGTTCTTGATCATAGGGAGAAAGCAGTTGGGAAGCAATTACTTCCTAAGCAGGATGTGGTTTATACATAACATTAAGTTGAAACCTAGTCCACTTTGCTGTGAAAACATTCTCCTGTACATTGAATTGAACCTACCACGTGTGCTTCAGCTTCCGTGTGGTAATTGAATTCTTTTGTAGATATTAATGGCATGTTATCCAATCACCAGTAGCATGCAGACACAATAAAAAACTTTGTATACATTTACTAATAATATTTATTGAAGTGGCACCATTTTAAATTCTATCTTTGTACAAAATGCTAAATTACTAAGACTATAGTCTCACATAGAGAAAATATTTGCCTGGTATTATTCAGGAAAATGTAAAGGTTTAATGGGTTAATTCAGTACTGCCAATTTAGAGCTCTTGATATGTTGCCAGAATAAGTATAGAAATTAGTTCCTTCTGTCAATTTATGAAGAGTTCACCACATAGACTATTAGGATAGACCTTACATATGCTTGGTAAAATCCCTGTCATATCAATGTCAAGGCTCTGCCATCAAAGAAGTAGTTTATCAAGCTGGGCAAAGTCCAAGATTATGTTTTGGAGACAGGGGCACATCACAAAATCTCTAATGTAATAGTTGGCAGCTAATAAAGAATGTATTTTAGGGCAATCCAGAATGTAACTGAAGTGCCTTCCACGATCCATAGGGGCCTAAGACTTGCTGCTGGCTAACTAGTACAGATTTTTATTTATCCAACAGACTGTGCCTCTCCTGTTTAGGGACTGCACAGACCAGCACCGAGACACATGCAGGGATTTAGGGCTGAGGTTGTGAACTGCCAAGTGTGATGAGTTAAACTTGATGCTCTGCTTGGTAGAGAACTTTGCTAATCACCTATTTCCACTCAAAGCCCTCAAAGGGTTATGGAAATAATTTGTACATGCAAAGTGAAACAACACGTGTTATATATTTATTTATTTATTTTTATTATAAAAAATTATATGTCCATCAACTATATCCCCATACTCTGCTTACACAATAGGAAACCTAAATATATATACACTCACTTATTCAAATAAATATTTATTGAATGCTCCCCCAGAGAAACATAACTTAAATAGTAAAGATACACATGAAAAAATAACTAGTACAATACATGAACTGTAAATTATGCCTCTAGTATTGTTAAGGCTTTAGATAGGCAAATATTTTAAAAGATATTTCAAATGATAATAACTACAATAAACAGGAACAAAGTGATATGGAGCTGCATGCTGCAGAG